>CAHIKZ030000572.1:0-230000 GCA_903632075.3 Acanthosepion pharaonis | reverse complement strand
TATATGATTAATACAAATATAAAATTTCTCACTTATTCGAAAGAGCAATAACAGTTACTGGACTTGAGAAATATATTATCCTGAAAAATTATCTTAAAAGGAAGATTTTATAAATTTCAACGGACAAGAATTTGTTGGTTGAATTGCTCAAACTTGTTTGGATGAATTCATACTGCATAAACATAACTTAATACACACACACACATACACACACACACAACATACGTACATATATGCATTTACTTTAAAAAGGAATTTACT
The DNA here is from genome assembly GCA_903632075.3 of Acanthosepion pharaonis. Lineage (NCBI taxonomy): Eukaryota > Metazoa > Mollusca > Cephalopoda > Sepiida > Sepiidae > Acanthosepion > Acanthosepion pharaonis. The sequence continues at coordinate 229,739 of CAHIKZ030000572.1, read as the reverse complement.
TAAAATAAATAGATAAAACATGTCTACATTATTTAATGAAACATGCATATATATATATATTTGATTGATGCATGTTTCATTAAATAATATAGACAGGTTTTGTCTATTCATTTTAAGTAAATTCCTTTCATATTGTCTGATAAGCTTAATAACATTATCATTGAAAGACGAAAGAAAATCACCATATTGATACATGTTTTTTGATCCTATCTAAGCTTTCGGCTTACATAAGCCATTATCAAAGATGATAATTACATTTCAATATATTAAACAATACACGAACAAAACAATAATGATAGTCTGTTTTTGTTGCATAAAAGATTTCAAAGCAACAACAAACTCGTGTATACGAGACACAGAAGCGAAAATCGCACCGCGTCACGCAAGAGTGAAAAACGAGAAGTATTAAGTATGGGAAGCCGTTGGTATAAACCAATGGCTTCTGTTATCAATTATAGGCATTTAAGAATATTTCTGGAAATTTCATAGTTTATTTTGTTCAGGTTTCAACTGTTTTATGTATATAGCTTCAAGAATTTTTAATTTTTGTTTATTGTTTTCATGTTTAAGTATAGTTGTGTTTTCAAATTTAATGTCCACTTTTATATTTACATAAGCTCTATCCCTGATATTGAACAATTTAACCCATAAATATCTCATGCCTTAACACTATATTTTATCATGTAGAGACACACACACACGCACGCGCCTATATATATATATATATATATATATATATATATATATATATATATATATATATATATAAATGAAAGTAGTATTCTGGTTGACTCGTTTGCCATGATTATTTTTCGTTTCTTTCTCGCAGTTAAGTATGCAAAACGTGGATAAGTTTCTGTCATTTTCAGAGCCATGATATTTTTTCAACACCAGGCGTACGAAGTCATTAACTCAGGTAATTCATACCTGCCTCTCTTTAGTTTATTTTCCTTGTTCTCGTCTTACCTCCAGAAACACATGAATTTTTCTTCCTTTTTTTCTTTCTCCATTCCAGCTTTTCTGCCTCAGTTAGTCATTTATTTCCTGTTTCGAATTTTCGTTTTTTTTTTCGTTCACAGGCAAAATATAAAAATTTTAAAGCCCAGATTTACACTCCTACACAGTAAAAAGATATTCGCCAACAGATTTTACATTTTCTTACTAGTAATTGCTAAACTTAGCTAAGTCTGGCTCAAGGCCACAAACATGGAGAACTTCGTGAAGAGTATATGACATACTTGTTTTATTAATAAAGTACTCTTTGAATGAGTCTGTCTATATTTCTGAGATGAGGTATTATGTACATTATTTAGATTATTCGGAATATTGTCTTCATCTTTGTCGCCATATTTATCACAACGTTTCAGCAGTTGTACGCTCCGGCCTTCTTCATGTGGTTGGAATTTCGAACTGAACCCTCTATTTCGTTCACTGGTTTAGACTGTTCTAGTTCCACGTGCCATGTTTGATGGATGTCAGTTATCAGTTATCTCCTGCTAATTTCCCTCTGAAAGTTCTCCACTGCCTTAACCGGGTATTGAACTCACACTCTTTGGGTTCTGTCACTGGATCTAACCAACTCCTTTATCCACTGTGCCATGTGTCTTTGAATGAAGTGTTAATGAATGTTAAAAAATGCAAAATGATAATTTTAGTGAACATAATTCCAGACTCTACCGTACTGGTTAGAACTTTGACGACCCGAACTGAGTGGATGTGGTTTGTCTGAGGTTTGCTATAAGACCAAAATAACTCGTGAAAACTGGGAGTGCGGTCGCAGCAGTAGAGGCGTCAAGAGCTTTGGTGCTAGTTCGAGCTTTCCTTTCTCAGATTTCTTTGCGTACCCGTTGTTTCAGCTGAGAGGGGTAGATGGCCGACATGTTGACACCTACGTTCTCTGTCTCCTTCTCCACACTTCATCCAAGAAACGATGCTTACTATGTACAGCCTAAAATAAAACGAGTAAAGTGAATCCCGAAGAAAGCTGCCGTTGTTGATTCAGCGTTGAGGTCCCTACTGAGGAATTGCCGATAGACTACGAGAAAGCTGAGGCAATACTAATAGAAGAAATATTTGATCATCTCAGTATTCACAGAACAAAGTAGGAAAAACTCTAAAGAGTTTTCATCTGTGATTTCTGATTTGTTATGTAAGAAAACAATCATGTTCCGTCCCCAAGAAAAGAACGTTTTAATTAAAAAAATTGTATTTTTTTAATTAATAGATGCAACAGCATCAATGACCATTCCACAAGCAAACGTTATACACAAGCCTGCATTTAAAATTCTACGAAGATTAAAAGGAATAAATGTCCTTTAATTGCAACAAATCTATAGTAGCAGCACATAAAGCCGACTAGAATGAAAAAAAAATCAGGATTCCAAATGTAATCCTTAATCCTCCTTTCTCAATCGTGAGATCCCACTTTTGAATGAGGGCATATGCACTGCTTCAAGGTAAAATCTTGGTTGTTTTCATAACCACGTGAGAATTGCCTCTTTGATCTCATCATCATTGGAGGATCGTTGTCCTCTGAGCTCTATCTGTATTCTACAGCTCCAAAAGGTCTTGGGCAACTGGAGTCTATCGGCATTATGCCAACCTGTGATTGTCGTGAGCAAGATACGCAACATCATACCCGAAAACGCCCCCGCATTGCATGCTTATGGTGTCGCAGAGCAATTAAATGAAAAGAAAATTAACGGAGTGCGCCTACGCATATGTAAAACTCTCCCGCTCAACCAATCGGCTGCTTCGTCATGGTCTATAAAATGTGTGTGTCTGAAGGCTTTGACAGTGGGTGGGGCCGGGGGAGCCGACAAGGACGCCGAGAGACGACTGCCCTGTTCCAGCGGGTCCTTTTTAGCGTGACGGCTACAGAACCCACCTTGCACAGATTCTTGAGTAGCCAAAAGACGGTATTAAACTGTATATACCACAATAGCTCACACAAGTTTTCACAGATTTTTACAGTGGTGATTCTTTTCGTAGCCGTAATGAGAACATCAGCATCTTTGGCCGTGTTTCATTTATAGCAGCAGCTGACCTGTTACTGCAGGACCTGTCACTTAGGTCCGTCACTCCTTTCTTTCTAGGATTACAATTAACGCTGCTGACCTATCTCCTTATTGCGCCGACATCAAGTTTAATACTTCCAGAAACATTCACTAAACTCCTGTAATTGTTTTTACCCCTTTATCCTTCCGAAATACAGAAATTATATGATATATATTTGCTTTCTACTTGCTCAGACAGGCAAGTATTTTGAAAGACGGATATGGATATGGAAGAAGAAAATAACTCCAAAATTTTACTGGTGAGTTTCTACACATATTATATTTAACTAGCAGTAGAGCCCGGCGTTGCCCGGGATTGTAACAGTAAGAGATAGATCAAGTATCGGACATCATAAAGACTGAAAAATAAAATTGACAAAGATTATTGTTTAAGTTTGACGGACACGCATGTCTTAATTAGTTTTTTTTTTTTACGAATTGGTCAAACCTAAGCTCAAACAAAAACATTGTTTTCAATGGTTATGAGTCTATCGATTGAATAGAATTTTATTATAAACAATTGTCTTGTAAATGGAATTTTGAAAGCATTCTGAATGTAAAAATAAAGAAAAAATGTGCAAGACAATAAGAAACACTACCTGCCAAAAAAATGAAGTTTTGTTGAAATCGGTTGAAAATGTAGGAAATCCGATCCCATATATAAACGAACACACACACACACACACACACACACACACACACACACACACACACACACACACACACACACACACACAGCCTGATATGAGTTATCCCCCTTTTATTCTGGCGACAGAATCGTGTTTTATCGTGTTTTCAAATTGATTTTGTGCAAAAATAATTGTGTTTTTCCAAATTTTGGCGCTGTCAGAACCACCGCAAGGTAATCTTACGCAGTCCTGTGAAGTTTTGTTGAAATCGGTTGAAAAATGTAGGAAATCCGATCCAATATATAAACGTACACACACACACACACACACATAATCTGCGTTTTATAATAAGTAAGATAACTAAAAAAGCCTCTCGAAACTAATACTCTTACAATTAAAACTGATCAGACACTACTTTTTAACCAACCCTGTTTTCTCATCTTTGTTGATTTCAATTGGAAATTTACTGCCGGAAAACATTTTCCGCCTTTGTTTACAGAAGTCAGTCAGGAGTCTCCTAATCACATTAACCTGTTTGTTGCCAAATGTATTTTTAACGTTGCAACACCTGTGTCAAGTTTTGTATTCGTAAAAAATGGTGAAAATAGAGTCTTTATGCGTGTTTCAAACCACTTTATTTTCATGCATCTCACCTACTATCTAATATATCTAATATTATGCATAACTGTATTAAAATATTTTAATAATTTAAATGAGTATGCGAAAGAATAACAAGACGAGTAATCTCGTCTGCGGCATCGAATAGAGGCCATAGAAAGAAGAAGCCACTTACAAGTTGGACATCAGCAGTTCGGTAATCAATAATTCGGACAATTCAGTAAACCGGTACTAATTTCCACGAGGGCAATTTCAGATTTCTACAATCATCGCACCGACCCGCCATTACTTTTTAGTGGCGTTGGCTGCTGTATCAGCTATTTTTAAGCAAATTCAGATACTGGTAAGTCATTTCTACTTTTGTGTACTTTTTATAACAACCTGCTAATGTTTAACCCCTGATAATACAACAAAAGCTCTTCGTGATGTGAAACGCAGACACCATAGGTTGTTCATAAGAGTTTAATTAGAATTGACAGCGGCGTGCCTGTGTGGGGTTTCTGTGTTGTATACTGTATTGACTCATCTATGACATTAAGAAGAATAAATATTGCTCAGGTTGACAGAATTACTTGTAACATTTATTTTTACCTGAGTTTCATTAAGATTTAACTTGATTTTCACTTTTTCACAGATAGGTTGAAGTGGTTAACTTTTGGGGTAACACACACACACACACACACACACACACACACACACACAGAGAGATAGAGAGAAAGAGAGAGAGAGAGAGAGAGAGAGACCAAGTTAGAAGTAAAAATAAAGTCATCCTTGATTATGGCTACAAGTATAGTTAATTGCGCTCGGACATACAGAACATTCGAATAATTTATATATAATTCATGTCCAGAAAAGAAGAAAATTAAAAACACACCGCATTCTCCTCTCAGTAGTTTTTAATGAAACTTACATAAAAGAGGATTGCTGACCAAATATATATATATATATATATATATATATATATATATATATATATATATATATATATAAATATATATATACTATTAAATATAATAGACAATGAATGTCTATTATATTTGATCATGAGCTGTATATTTGCTTTAATTACGGGTGAAAATAAACACAAAAATTGTCCAACATTGGGATATTTTTTATTAAACTGTTCCTTGGTCTAAGTTTCAACTCACATGAGCCATCTTCAGAGAGATATACGGACATTTAAACAAAGATATTCACCATCAAAGATGATATTATGTTATGTTGACATAGAAGATTGCTATGCGTCGATAACGGTCTCGGAATGCCAGGTTCAGGTCGAAATTCATGATGGCGTTCCAGGACGTCGTAACACGTGAGAGACCGAAATATTAACAAAAGAACCATATGTCTAGATGCAGTGTAATGTGTTGCGACTAGTTTGAAATGCAATTTTGTTGGGTGTGGGTTGCTGTAATGCATCTGTAGGTTCTTTTTTGTTGTCTTATCATCTAATATCTAATATTATGTACATGGATATTTTTTTTCTAAGAAATTTTCTTTAATGGAACTAAGATCAGAAAGATGACTGTTAAGTCTACAGGAGAGAGTGGTTGTAGTAAAACCAATATATGTAATGGGTTTATTATTAGTATCAGAGATACAATCTCTGAACGGACATGTAAATTGATACACTACATTGTTTTTTTTTTGTTTTTTTTTTTTGTAGAGGATTTACTTGTGTGGATGTAGGGTTATTAGGGACTATGAGGATAATTGTTTTAAATTTTTTATAATATATGATGAGCTTAACTTGTTTATTATTATTAATGGCTTTAACATTTCTATTATGTTTTTGAGTGTTGTTTCATCATCTTTGTAATTATTATGCATTTGGTTACAATAGCATAAGTTAAGAGTGTTGTGTTTATTTTGACGTACAATATTATTATTATCAATTTTGTTAGAGGTATTAAGTCTATTGAGAAACATTTTAATTTGTTGATCAATGACGAAATAAGGAAATCCATTATTAACAAGTTTTTGTTTAATGTTATGTAATTCTTTGGAAGAAGATATTTGTGTGCGTTGGATTAAGTTTTTTTTTATATTGGCTTATATCGTTGAGGGCATTCACTGTTATAATTAAGAAGACACAAATTAATGCTTGTGAGTTTTCTATATAGAAAAGTAGTAAATTTATGTGTGCTAGAATCAATAAATACATCAATATGTGTGAGTGTGTGTGTGTTTCGATCTGGTAATCTAACGGTTAAATGTACGACAAATGAAATCAGTAAACTGAGTTCAAACTCTGGGTGGAGCAGTTTACCTTTACTTCGCACTGATACCATTGGATAAAGCATCAATCCTCTTCTACCCACAATAATAGTTAAAAAAAAAAAGTAAGGCAGTTGGAGCCTTTTATGCTTGTAAAATATTCCATCTTGAAAATCATCGATCAGCTGATGTTGCTAAAGTCACTATGCATCGCTGGAGCCTTCGGAAATGGAAAAAAGTAAATATTAATCTTTAGGACCTGGTTAACAAGGTTAATCATCACTTCTCAGTGGCATGCCCACGTTAATTATTTTTAATTATTAATATTAATAATTTAAGATGAATTATTTTTGCATTTTGACTTGTGACAATTAGTTTCTTATTATTTATTAGATGCGCGCAAAAGTTCCGAGCGTTCTTTTTGAAAACTCGAAGCCAAATACACATTTTAAAACTTTTTTTATTTTTTATTTATTTATTGCTGGAAATTTTTGCATACACCTAATATTTTTAGTAATCATCTTTACTCTATAAATGCCAAGTAAATAATGGCAATTTTGCAACAATCAAATAAACAAACAATTTCAAATGAAGGAAAAGAAAATGTCGGCAAAATCAAAATGTATTTTTAACCAATCAGAATACACCATTGACGATCTGTTTATTAAATCTCTTCTGTGGACAGCTCATCCAAAATACTGCAAAACTACTCACACCATTGTACCTAAAATGAATTCCAACAACACTATAGCTCTAATAACAAGATCCAATTGTTCTTGAATGTGCCATATTCCTCCAGGACGTAGGTGATCATGTCTCTCCATAACTTCCTATTCTTTGTAGCTCTTAACGTTTAATACCTCTTCCCTCCTGTTCCACCATCACATGTAGGTGGCCTCCCTGTGTCCCTGTTGACTGTGATATGTCCTGTAGGATTTTCTTTTTGCTGACAACCATATATTCCGCCTCCTTACAATTGATGATTAGTCCTTTCTTCTCGCTTTCTTTTACTACTTTGTCTAGGAATATCCTGAAATTTTCCTTCTGTGTCTACCATTAACACTTTGTCACCTGCGTGTCTTATGTTGTTAAGATTGTGGCTGTCAATAATGAATCCTGGTAGGACTTCTAATTATCTCATAAGCGCCCCACTGTAAAAACTGAATAAATGCAACGAGAAGACACATCCTTATCTTATGACCCTTTCTATTTTTGTGTATTTACTGAATTCATTTTATATTCGTAGACAGGCGGTTTGCTGTTAGTATAAATTCTGGATTAATTTAACATCCTTCTCAAATAGATAATTTTTTCCGAGCAGTTCAAGTACCCACGTAAATGATTTTGAATAATCTATAAAACGTACCTTCGTAAATGATTTTGAATAATCTATAAAACACAATTTCACATCCGTCTGCATTTATATCGCCCGATATCATTCTAATCATAAATATAGCATTTTTTTGTTTCAAACTCACACAGTTCTTGTCCTGTTTCCAGTCTAATCCTGCTTCGCGCTCTTTTCATCAAAGTAGGATTATTAGCTTGCTTATGGGATTCACATTTTTGTTTCAAAGTCACACTCTTCTTGTCTTATTTCCAGTTTAATTCTGCTTCGTGCTCTTTTCATCTAAGTAGGATTATTAGCTTGGTTATGGGATTCACATTTTTTGTTTCAAAGTCACACTCTTCTTGTCCTATTTCCAGTTTAATTCTACTTCGTGCTCTTTTCATCAAAGTAGGATTACTAGCTTGCTTATGCAATTCATTACACTGACTGTCTGATGGTGCTCTCAATTGTTTGCACCTGGCATGAAGCATTTTTTTTAAAATCAGTTCAACCCAAACAAGAAGGTAACGCCATAAAGACGCAAATGGCTACTGGGAGGGAAAGAGAATGAAAATAACTTCAGAATGGATTGGGAATCTAATCCTAAACAGTTTAAAATGGATAAACCTCTGCTTCTGCTCTAAAAACCAAGGAGAATTTTGAAACGGATGATAGATTTTATTCACATGTATTCTTCCTTCGTGTTTCTATCATTCTATATTATTTTCTGTCAGAGTAAGCTTACAGTAAGTTGGTCAGCTCGAAGATAAGCAGTAGATAAATTAGAGTAATCACTTTAGAAAGAATGTATCGTTCAAACACACATTGCATATAATCTTTTTCAGGCAACCAGAAAGTTACAGAATCAGTGATTGAATTAGCAGAAAAACAAGTGCATACATAAACGCTATCTTGGCTTCGTTAACCAAAAATAAAAACAAAGAACATAGCATATGATTTTAATCTGGGTAATCTCTCTTGACTGATAATAGCGCCTTACCGTTTGACACATGGTCTGGACTCCAGACGTTAGTAAGCATGATTGTCAAGAGTTTGGCCTCATTATCAGTCGTAAGAAGACAACGACGAGACTCTCAGCTTCAGAAAGTGACAGATGAAATTCACCTGCTTGATATCGATAATCTCTATGCAACCTGTCCCTTGACCCAGAGCTCAACAGGCGGATAGAGAAAGCCGACGTTGCCACGGTCAACCTGTTCGAGTGTGGGAAAATAACCAGCTGAATAAACCCACTAAGATCACATTGTACATAGTTTGCATCCTTCCCTATGGCATCGAGTGGTGAACAAGCTCCATGCACCAAGGACATCTCCTAAACAACTTCCACATATGCTGCTTGTGCCGGATTCTGACATTTCCTGGAGAGACCGTATACTGAACAAGGACATGTAAGCCTTCCTTACGCAGACACACATACACACGCGCTTGCCTGCCGGGGCTCATACAAACATAAACTTATGTGGACAGTATGGGACTTGACAATGGGTTGTACAGACATGCATCTATGTTTGCGTTAGCATGAGTGACATCACGACGACAATTTTCCCAACACTTTCATAATAACACCAATACACGCAATCTACATGAATCCAAAATTTTTACAAAATTAAACAGTTTGCCTGACGATCGTAAAACATGAAACCCAGGGTCACAAACTCACATCAATCCAACCAAATACAAATATATATATATATATATATATATATATATATATATATATATATATATATATATATATATAATGCCGACAAAGTATTTATTTTTTAAGTTGTTTTATGTTTGAATTAAAATTGGTAAATTTTCCAAAGTTCATTTTTTAAAAGAATGATTTCTCTTTCCGTAAAAGAATATTGAAGTTCTGTTGTATTAGTTCTTGCATCATATAATTTAAATAAAGTGCATTTAGGCAGCAAGAAATCTCTCAAATAAGGATTGTTAAACAATACCGTCAAGGTCTGTTTGACCAACTTTTTATTTATGTTTTTCCAACAACCAACTCTACAATGAACAAGGACACTGACACAACAAAATTTCGACGTTCTCTCACAGAAGGAGAAACTATTAAAAAGCTAAGCTTGGGAAAGTTAGGTTTATCAATTTTAGCTCTGACATAAAACAACTTAATCGGAAGTTGGAAAAACTTCATAAAAAGTTGAACAGATAGACCTTGTCGGTAGTGTTTAAAAAAATTTGTTTAAAAGAATTCTTGCTGCCTAAATACATCCTCCGGAAGTCGAAATGGCTACAATTGAGAGAAGAAAGAAAAAAAAAAAAAAAAAAACAGAGAAAAGGTTAAGGAGTGAGTGCAAAAAAAAAAAAAAAAAATCAAAAAAAAAAAAACGTAAAGGACAAATAACTACATTCTACATACGCACGCACGGGCGCACAGAAGCGGGCATGCACACATATACTATGAAAAAAAAACTTGCACCAATGAAAAGTTCATATAACAAAATGGAGAAGTTTCAGCAGTCAATTGCTGATATCCCCTCACGAGTGGATGGAGTGATTTCCAGAGGGTCCGTGTACGAAACTCTAAAGTCGGGATGCTGAAGTTAACAAGCTAAGTGACAAATCTTTTACTTCTTAATTATATATATATATATATATATATATATATATATATATATATATATATATATATATATATAATATTCTTACTCTGTCCTGGACATTGAGTTCTACCTGGATTCTATCCTCTTGGGAATTTATATATATATATATATATATATATATATATATATATATCAACTGTTATATATATATATATATATATATATATATATATATATATATATATATATATATCAACACTCATCTTGATTGCTTCAAACCGGGAGAGGAACTCGACAGATTTGGCATCAGTCAAAGCCCCTACCCCTAAGTTATCGTCGGACGGCAGAGAAAGGGAATCTTTCAACGTATTATATACGTGATGTATACAAACGCTAGACCAGCAGCCAGAGCGCTCAATTCTGACGAAGAACGATGCGTTATATATAGCAGATTCTGGAAAATAAATTAAATTAGTGTTTAATAGATAAACCGAGCTTCTACACAAATGCGAATATCCACTAAAATAACCTTTAAGTAATAATATTAATAATAATAACTAATATTATATTATTATATATATATATATATATATATATATATATATATATATATATATATATATATATATATATATATATATATATATATATTATTATATATTATTAATCTAGGAGGCACATTGGATAGCGGCCCGGATTGAGAAATCGGAGAGCCGAGTTCGAATTCCAGTCGAAGCCATTGCATTCACTTATGTGCTAATACCCTAGCGAAAGATATGAATCCTCTTCTTCTCCTCCCAGCCATGGGTAAATAGCAGAACAGACCTTGGATAGCAACTAATCTACCACAGAAAGAAATGGCAACCTACTGCCTCGTCAGTCATGTTTCGAAAGATACATGATGGACTTTATCTATTAAACACTAATTTAATTTATTTTCGTCTACCGGCCTGAATATTCGAATGAAAAAATGCATTCTCCTACAGAATAATATTTCTCAGTTATTCAGATTGGTAGATTAAAATAAATAAATATATTGGTTGGTTGATCCAAAATTGACTTGAACCAAAGAGTTATGAGTTCAATCAATGATCACAGCAGAGAGTGCAAAAACTTGGAGAGTTGAGTTATCCAAGGTAATTAACTAAAACTGAGACATCCACAAAAGGCATGGCGAGTGGAATTAGAACACTCTACCCCCCCCCCCTTCGTGGACTAAATAGAAGGTCGGAGCGTACAACAGCGGAAACGTCGTGAATTTTGCAATAAAGATGAAGCAACTGTCGGAAAAGTGTAAATATTGAATATTATTGGTAAAATCTATATTTCCGGAATTATTTTCCTCGTTAATTTTAAATTTATTTTATGCTTTGTGAAAACAGTCAGCTCTACGAACTGATAGACAGAGTGAGAATTCACTTTATAGACTCACGTGACCAAAATGGAGGATCAAGCTGTTGACTGACCTAAATTACCGTCTCTTGCGAGCCTCGTTGCATTAACCATGTTCAAAGAAAGAAAGAAAGAAGGAAGGAAGGAAAAAAGAAAGAAAGAAAGAAAGAAAAGAAAAAAGGAAAGAAAGAAGGAAAGAAAGAAAAAGGAAAGAAAGAAAGACGAAAATGGGTCACAACTTTTGCGCTTTTCGTCTTAATCTACGACTCCAAATTTTATCTTTACCAAGTTTCGCATCAACAGAATCATTCCATTTCTGGTTTTCTTATCAGAAAATGTTCTTTCACCTTAGATTACGGTGATTCTCAACGTGGGCGGTTACATGCTCTGGGGGGTGTAGTGAACCTTCAAATAGGCAGCAAGTGTTCACTTGAGAGGGCAATTTTATAATTTTAACAAGGTAGTAAGATGATTTAAACTCTGGTTGGAACAAATCTCAACATTTTATATCCAACTTTGCTTCTTTTTGCTCATATATTTACATTTTCAAACGTATTTTAAACATTTAACTGCAATTTGACTTAATGTATATGCAACAAAAACCTGAAAGCTAATGTATAACTTCTATGCTCTAATTCAGTGACCGCCGTTTGATTGTATCTTGCCACAGTTGCTTAACTTCCACTGGTGCTGTTATGATGCCAAAAATGTAAACACATGTATTTTTAATCTGACAGTTCACCCAATAAAAGGTCCAAGCGCCACTCAAGGTAGAAGGTTACGGAGTGCGATTGTAAGGGGAGAGGAAAATAACAGAGTATTATAACGACGATTTAGGATAAATATCGATTGACCCTGGACTTAAAGAGACCAAGATTGTAGTTGCCAGGAAAGCATTCTCTCGGGAGTTTGTTTAACACGGTAACAGTTATGTCTAGTGGAATTTTTTTTTCAAAGAACACGAAAGGAATAGAGATGGTGATCCGTTTCTCACCAGAAACTAGGTGGTCCTGGCTCGCCACAACCTCCTATTCTTTGTAGCTCTTAGCAATGTTTGTGTTTTTATTATCCCTCCTCCACCTTGTGCTACCATCTTTTTACACAAACTCATTAGGTTTGTTACTCGCTGTTTCACTTTTCATCACCTGCCTTCAATATGCCTTGTGTGTGTGAAATTTTCCTACCCTTCTTTCCTCATTATATATCCCATTAATCTCAAGTGTCTCTTTCTGATTGTAAGTGTCCTTTTTTATTTCCATTTTCCTTAAAACTTCCCTGTTGCTACCATGTTCAGTCTGTGATATTCTCAGCATCCTTCTGTAGAACCACATCTCTGATGCCTCAAGTTGTCTCTTGATCTGTAAGGAAATTGTCCAGGATTGGTTGCCATATAGGAGCATTGATATAGCATAACTGTTCAGCACTCTTTTCTTTGTTTCTAACGAAATTTTACTGTTTCTTAATATTTTGCTTTGCTTTTGGAAGGCATCTTTTGCTATTTCAATGCGCCTCGGGATTTCGGATTCTGTTAAAGCACCCCAGCGATATTTCAAATTCTGACATTAATTTTGACATCTCCAGTTCGTAGTTCCCATCCATCAAAATGATCTTAGATCTCCAACACATACTTATATTTCCTGTGTGAAAGTTTAATGTTAAAAAAGACAAGAAGAACGAGTTGTTTCTATAACTAACATTTAATTAATTCTTTCTCAAAGAGTTTATGCCGTTGATGACTCTTAGAAAGTAACGAAAACTTGCCATCGCATTCCGTTTTTTACGGCTGGGGACAAATGTTTGAACATTTATGCTAGCAGGAATAGCATAAAGCTACCAGAGTCTGTATACAGTTAGGGATAACCCCCCCCCACTCTTGGATTCACGCTGTAAATTATCTATTAAACTTTCACACGAGAAAGGATACCCCAAGTGATGAGTAGTTTTATTTTTACTTAATTTCATTGATGATGAACCTTTGGAAATAAAATTCGGTTATATTTCCTTATTAAGACTTTGTTTATTTTAAGTAGCCCAAAACGCTTAGGAACTTCATATTTTCCTTATTTTATTATAGTGTTCTTTGTTTTTTTATTATGGTGTTCTTTGTTTTTTTGTTTTTTTATTATGGTGTTCTTTGTTTTTTTATTATGGTGTTCTTTATTTTTTTGTTTTTATTATGGTGTTCTTTGTTTTTTTGTTTTTTTATTATGGTGTTGTTTGTTTTTTGTTTTTTGTTTTTTATTATGGTGTTCTTTGTTTTTTTGTTTTTTATTATGGTGTTCTTTGTTTTTTTTTTGTTTTTTATTATGGTGTTCTTTGTTTTTTATTATGGTGTTCTTTGTTTTTTATTATGGTGTTCTTTGTATTTTTATTATGGTGTTCTTTGTTGTTTTTTTATTATGGTATTCTTTGCTTATTTTTGTATTATAGTTTTGTTTGTTGTTTTTTTTATTATGGTGTTTTTTGTTGTTTTTTATTATGGTGTTCTTTGTTGATTTTTTTATTATGGTTTTCTTTGTAGTTTTTTTTTATTATAAAGTTCTTTGTTGTTTTTTTTTTATTATGGTTTTCTTTGTCGTATTTACCATAATATAAGTTGTTTTGAATTTTGATATTCACTGAAAGAATCAAAGTAAAAGCTTTCCAACTTTAAACAAAGGTCATATCGGTGGCTAGAATCTTAAAAAATAAACATCGATCTGACATCAGGTCATGAGAACTTAACCCACGAGTGCACCACACGTACTGCGTCTATAACTTAATGGTGTGTCTGGGGCAAGATAGAATGATGGAGCCCATTCCTCTTTAGGCAGGTTTTGAATTCAAAGTTTTCCTTCTACTAGACTGGTTGCTACCTCAAGGTAAGTGAGCCCAGCCTACCTTGCTATTTAACCCATAACTGGAGAAAAATGGATTCGAATGCGAAGTGAATGTAGCAGAATCGAGCGGGAATTCGCAACCAGTAAATAGAAATATAAGGCACCAGTCTAGACTTTACATCCATTACTGTAGCAATTACCCCTCGGCAATCAAACAAGTGGGTGTAACCCACCACCAGTTCAGCTGTTTCTAATTTGTATGTATATATATATATATATATATATATATATATATATATATATATATATAATTTATTGTAACTTTTCCATATAGACAAAAACAACTTACTCACTACAAAGATGCAACCTTGTTTCGGTGCATTTAGTTGCACCTCGACTGGTTAAAAAAAAATCACTGAAACAAAGTTGTATCATTGTAGCGAGTAAATTGTTTTTGTCTATATGTAAAAATTCTAATATATATATATATATATATACATATGCTAAAAATATATTCATGGGTAAAAGTATTCAATATCAGGGACAGAGCGTATGTCAAGCATGAAACTGACTGTCGCCACCCTGTGTTGATCTCGCTACCAACTTATATATTATAAAGGTGGGCTGAAAAGTTTATAGGCTGACTATGAAGAAGTGATGCTAGAGTTGCGAAATCTTGCATGCATTAATTTCAATTCTTATTAATAACTGCATTATATTTTTAAGATGTGCTACATTTATGGTAAAAGTGCTCAATATCGGAGATAGAGCGTATGTAAATATAAAAGTAGACACCAGGCGATGACTGTCTGTTTTATACTTGAACGCAATCTTCAGACATGTGTTTTGGCTCGACTATTTATATATGTTGTTAATGATGCATTATAGGTAGCAAGATCAGTTTTATTATTCAAACCGTTATTGAGTAGGCGGTAATGGTTCTGTTTCAAATTATTCTAGAGTTTCTTAAGCAGGAATTATTGTTAATTCAAATTGGGATTTTGGGAGCTACTTTAAAGTGCTGATTGTTAACTTTTTATTCATTATTTATTATTGATTATTTAATTATTTGTTATTGATTATTATTATTATTATATTTACTTGTGTTTATGCATACATTCTTAGTTTGTTAATTTGTTTATTATTTACTCAATTTATTTATTTAGATTTTTTGTTTAATTTCTTTTCTTTTCTCGGCAGTTTGTTAACTTATTTGTTTAATTTAAAGTATTGGTCTTGACTAACTTTAATACAATAGACCTTGCTACCTACCAGATAAACGGAGCTTATCCACTAAAAATAACGTTTAAGTAATAGTATTAATAATATCAGTCAGTTATGTGCCTGCATGATACACACTTAGGCAGATTTTTTTTCTCGCAGTAGGTTGCCATTTCTTTCTGCGGTAGACCAGTTGCCATTCAAGGTCTGTCCTGCTATTTACCCATAGCTGGTGGGAGAAGAAGAGGATTCATACCTTTCCCAAGGGTATTAACACGTAAGGATTTGACTACCTAGGATAATACAATAGACCTTACTATCTATAATGCTAGGAGAAAACATCATTAGATCTGACTTATATGGATCTATCGTCTATAGAATGCGTCGAATGCGATGTTGTTAACAATTTAAATATGATTGCTGTTGTTTGGGTAGACTTTATGTTTTCTACTCCAATCAATTATTGTCTCCAAAAAGAAGAAATATTTGTATGTGAGAATCGGTAAAAATATATAATTAAGCTTTAGCAGGTTTCTATAGATAAAACATCGTTAGTTGCATTTACTATCAATTAAAAAGATTAATTATTACAAGAGTATTTATTATTGTCCTTTAACTAATTATCAAATTGTCAGCAATGAAAATAGAAGTTGTCTTGCAGGTGCTTCATGATAAAATGTAATAGATTAAAAAGTCGATTAAATAGATTATTTTATTCCAGTCATTTTGATTGGACACAGAAAATGTTCTTCTCCACAGTATCTCTTCATGCGTTTTTTTTTCTGTCTGTGTGCGCGCATGCGCTATTATGTAAGTTTTCTATTAAAATTTCTTCACAGTTTATCTAATCATCTTGCTATTGATTACTAGATGTTGAAGTAAATTTCAGTAATTTTCGTGCGTGGATGTGTCAGATAAGCATAATTTAACCTCAGAGCATATTATTATTATTATTATTATTATTATTTTCTTTGATTTCCGCTGTGTACTTATTTCTTTCTGGGTCCCGCCCAGAGAGCTAAGGTCAGAAATGGCATCATGATATTTTCCACTGAGCAATTTGAAAAAAAAAAAAAAAAAAAAAAAAATTTTACATAGACAAAACCCTTCGTAAGGTGTTGGCTTTACTCGTGAGTACAATTTTTTTTGTATTTCTTTAAGGCATGGGCTACCAAGTATCCCTTCAATGATTCTTTTGGAATCTTTTCCAACCTATCCGAGGGCTCCAACTACAACTGGAATTGTTGAGGTCCTCATGTGCCACATTTTTGAGATTTCGATTTCAAGGTCCTTGTATTTTGATAGCTTTTCAAAGATCTTCAAAGATACATTGCAGTTTGCCGGGGCTGCCATATCAATAAAGAGGCACATTTTATCTTTGCGATCTCTAATCCCGATGCCTGGGCGATTAGCTTTGATTGTTCTGACTGTGTGTATTATCATAGTTCCATAAAATTGTTACAGCTCCTATCTCCGTAAACGGGTCTGGGTGTTATTCATACCAATTATTATTATTATTATTATTATTGTGAACGTGCTAGTAGTGTAATAGTTGACGGCTCGGAAAGAGTGATCAATGGACCTAGTGCAAATTCCGATCATGTTCATTGCATTCACTTTCACACAAATACGCTTGGGAAAGATATGAACCCATATCTTCTCCCACCAACAACTGGCTAAATAACGAGTTCGACTAGGCTTTCTAGCTGTGGTTGGCAACCAAACCAGGAGAAGGAGAAAATCTACTTGATTCTTCTTGCTATGTCTGTCGCCTACCTCTATTTTTTATGTTTAATCACTTCTCTTACGTTGGTCTCTTCTTTGATCCATGTTGGCCATTTTATTACTGCCATTGTTATTCCAAGCGTAGCTCTTTGTTTATATGGTCAAACATAAATCACTTGCAGCACGACTCTCAGTGTAGAGATCTAACCACACCCCACCCGAACGGAATGTGACGCAAAGTCTAATTTAAAGTGAGAATCTTCCGCATATATGGAGACAGGGACAAAACCATCTCGGCATTTGCCCCTTTTGGGCTCCTCAGGTATTAAGGAGAACTATTTCTTAGGAGAACACCAATGTTATTACACTTATTTTGGGATGAAATGATGCGAAATTCCATTTCGCTTTTTAGATGTCCTCTGCGTTCACGACTGTTTGACATAATTTCTACCCGACATTTAAATCCTCTGATGCGGAATTTTTTTTTCATTGTTATATCTGTTTTTCGCTCCTCACTTTTCCCGCGTTTTTCGTCCTTCTGTCACTGAGTAGTTTTCATTGATTTTTCATTGCTCTGTTGTGCCTCATTATTATTATTATTATTATTATTATTATTATTAACACGAGGGATATGGTATGGCTACAGCCAAAGAATAAATTTTTTCTATCGCTATTTCCATGACAAATATTCAGATGAACTCCTTTGTTTAGTTCCGCCAGTTCTACAGCTAAGATATGATATGTTACTTCTACAAAGTTGAATCACTCTGGTTTCCCCCATATTCCATATGTAAGAAAAAACTTCCAGCAAGACAGCTTTTTTCCCCCAAAAAACTATTACTTTGTTAAACAAACTATCGTGTACGTGCTTCCCTAAATCAACCTCTTCAAGTCAAGTGTCAATCGTTATAGACCCCCTCCCTTATATTTATAATCTTTACTTCCTACCGCCTTTTCTTTCCTTCATATCACATATCTCCTTCATCGTAGCCATTTTAATAGTAACCCTCTTCCCTGAGTAGCTCTCGAGCCTTGTGTTGGATAAAATTTAGTGTAACAAATAATAATAATAGGCTTTCTGAAATCCCTAACACACTTATCCGTATTCTTACTTATTCCAATAGTATGTGGCTTATACTGTTGTCGATTCCATTAACTTTGTATTTTGTACTGGACTATTAATTACACTGTATAACAAAATTTTGACTTTTTTGCCTTTGGTTAATAAGTATTATTTCCTAATTGTTTCTGCCAGTAAAGCAAAGAGAAATAACTATTATTCCCTGTAAAATTTGTGATCTGGTCTCGATATTTTGAAACTATCCTATTTTCCATTATATTCTAGATTCAGCGCTGAGTTGCTAAAAGGGGAATTTTCTAGAAGTTTCCAGAAACTCTCAAGAAGTTTCTAAAAGTTTCAAGAATTTCTAGAACGTTCTGGACCATATCAAGGACCATATCAAGGAAACATGATGGGAGACTATATTTTGGGACTGATTTGTGAAAGTAATTTACAGTATAAGCGCAAATCGCAAAAAACTACTCACTTTTAAATTTTTTGTGGTCTTTCTTGTGGAAGCCTAGTATAAAAAAATGCTACTTTTGAATCATATGTAGTTTTGTTCATAATTTGCGTGAATGAGAATGTTCATATTCGCCAGTTTTCGCAATGAGAATAGGTAATTTTCAGAAATATTATCCTGGTCACAAACCAAAGTTTAAAGGAAATATTAGCCATTTTCCATACTTTCTAGGTGTGAGCAAATAGGAAATAACAGGTGCTATCCAAGGATAAAAATCGTGTTACAGTATCATCCTTGATTGTATTATTATATTGCCTTATGTATTTACTAAGCTTAATTTAGTCTTGTACTATATCCCAAATGTGACGTACTTGAGATATTATAGAATGGTGAAATACTGATGGCAAACTGGGCCAAGGGAAACTGCTAAATAGGCAACGAATGTATGTAAATTAATGGCATAGCAGGGACCGAGAGAAATAGTAAGGGAACAAACTTTGTACAGTTGCAAAAGATAGGGAACTGTGGAGAGCCACGATCACCCACGTCCTGAAGAGAGATGGTGCATAAAAGAAGTATCGTGGCACGGCGTAACTCAACAGGTTTTAAATAGAAAAAAAATCTTAGTTTTCTGACAAAATGAAGAGGAGAAATAAGAAAACGTTTAAAACGAGTTATACATGAGGTAGCTACATTAGATTATAAAATATGTTAGAGTTGAAACAAAAAAGACGTTAAATATTTTTCCGATTTTTTCATGTCCCTCGCAAAAACTCGTAATAAAGTATTTTTAAAATATTTCATAATTTTCTGCGAATCTTTATTTAATATATTCCGGTTTCATCCGATGCTTCCTTGTGTATATTCACATGTTAAATAAAAATATTAGTTTCCCAATATATGATGATAGTATATTTTTTCTTATAACAGTTGTACAGCAAAAGTAAAACGCCATCATCTGAAGTTTTTTTAAACCCATCTCCTTGTCATTTCCTGGTCTTAAACACGAGACATTTTGACGAGGGAATTTGAAATAATACATGTGCCACTGTGTGGAATAATGAAATGTGGACGATCGATGACATCCTTTGTTATAGAGCAAATATTACGTCGTCTTATAATAGAATTATATTGTCTTACTTGAATTTGGATTTTGTTTCTTTGTTTATGACATTTTCGTCTTTTGTTCGTCTTCTTATAAAGCGTTTTTCTTCTTTTTTTGTAAAAAAAAACAAACAAACAAACAAAAAGACAACAATAAAAAATATCTTACAAAACATTGATTGTATGTCAGAGACTGCTTTTGGAAGCGGCAAAGAAAATTTTAAGATAAAAATAGAATATTTATTCCCCAAACAGAAAATGGTCCTGTAAGAAGTCTACCACCAATAAGAAACGATGCTGAAAAGTTCTCAGCCCGACCTACTTCCCAACTATGACCAAACAGATAATTTTTTGAAATCTCTTTTTAGTCAGGCTGAGAACTTTTCAGTATCTCTTCGTAAAAACAGACGTTCAGAGAAACAGACCTGATACAAAATATACATAATCATTCATATGCGTGAAATACGATTTCCAATTGATTAATTACATTTTTTACGGCTTATCAACACCTTGTAGGTTATTTAAAGCCGAAATATATTTTTGGGGTTGCAAAAATATTTGTGAATAAAATAGATAATCGGAAAATCGTCATTTGACTTTATCACTTGGCTAGATAGAGTGAAATGATGAAACCTGTCTGCAAGGACTAAGTACTATTTTGCGATTGTCTATTTTATTCAGTTTGTCTTCTCTACAGATTTTTTCTGAGAAATTTAACACAAGAATATATATAAATATATATTTGCGGGTGAATATCGTATTAAGAATATTTGTAGATAGTAATAATTTTCAGATATACGTTCTACTATTTAACCCATAGCTTGGGGAGATAGGCGGTGGATTCATACCTTTTCCAAGGGAAACAAACCTGACTGTAATTCGAACCGAATTCTGCTCTCTGATTTTTCATTCCGAGTCATTATCCATTACACAACATGCACGTCCAAGCTTGTAGCACCTGGTATTTCCAAGAGGTCACCCTTCTAGTTACTGACCAGGCTCCATATTGCTTAACTTCGGTGATCGGACCGGAACCGGTGTTTCAACGTGATATGGCCATCGGCCAGGGTTTCCAAGGATAGGTGTCAGGGTTTTCAATTATATTTGAAATATTTCCCTAACTCTTACCGTAACCCTTGCAAATCATATTTCCCGCTAACAAACATGCATAAAACTTAGTAAAGAATATTAGTAAAGTTTTCCGTATTTTTTATGTCTTCTACTGCATTTCTCCCCTTATCTCTCATATAAAAGAGAAACAAAAAACACTTTGCAAAAGAGTAATGTTTTATAGTAGCTCCCTTTCGAGATCGTGTTTCTATCTGTAAAAAATATCAACATATAATGATCATGTCAAAGTATTTCTCTCGAAAAGTTTGATTTGCCCCCTCCGAGCAAAGTGCCATATATAATTATTTAACATAAATCTACAAAGCCACTTTTAATTATCATCAAAATATAGTCAACAATATGGTAACTCTCTACCATCATTTACATTATTTATTGTCAAACTAGTGTCCTCATCTTTTGTCGTAATGATCACAGCGTTTAGACCATCTGAGAAGTGTTCTAACAGAGGATGGAAAGTGCGACACTGAAATCTGAAGACGTATTGGGATAGCCAAAATACATTCCAAAAGCTAAGCAGAGCATTAAGAAACCGAAAAACTTCGTTACAAACCCTTTATTTCGCTCACTGGGGTAGACATATGGCACAGTGGATAAAGGCGTTACTTAGATCCAGTGACAGGACCCAAAGTGTGTGAGTTCAATACCCGGTTAAGGCAGTAGAGAACTTGAAGAGGGGAATTAACAGGAGATAACTGATAACTGACATCCATTAAACATAGCACGTGGAACTAGAACAGTCTACCCCAGTGAGCGAAATAAAATGTTCAGTTCGAAATTCCAACCACCTGAAGAAAGCCGGAGCGTACAACGACCGAAACGTTGTAATAAATATGGCGACAAAGATGAGGACAATAGTTCGAATAATGTAAATAGTGTATTCGAATCTTCTTAAGCAGAATATATCAAAACTATGAATTCTGTTCCCTATAATTAGCCGTTCCCTTTAAAGGATCTATATACTAATACCTACCTACGTAAGGTATGCATCACGCTCACAAAGAACGAAACTTAACGCATTTTAAAAGATGAAAGAGATAAGGAGTGTTGTGGAGTGATTTCACAGTGGAGGCTTGTATTTGTACTAAGTCGGTCCCAAAATAGGTTCGACGTACAAAACGTTAGGAACTTGATATAATAGGTATAACGCAGAGTAATCTAGTTGTGGTCGCTGATACTTTAGTATTCGACTAACTATCGTCCGACATCGACTGACTGACCGACCGACCCCTCGTTACTATTACTACTCCTACTTATTATAGGTGGGAGAATCTATTAACTATAGAATAGGTGTGTTCCACTATAACAAGGTGTAAGAAAAGAATTAAAACAGGAAACCTGTTTGTTTGTTTTTTATCTTCATCCGTCCATCTTCCTTTCAACTGCTTTTTTTTTTTTTTGTTTTTCTTTAGCTATCTTACTTACTTTGTACATTTCCACTTTCACTTTCACTTTACCTTCGCCTTTACTCCTCTCCCTTTCGTTTTACAATTTTGATGTTGTGGGGAAACGAACAAATAAGGCAGTAGATGACTACATTGTATTTAGAACACATCTTACAAAGCAAAGAGCCATTACTAATCCTAGGCAAAAGAACCCGATAACCGATATTTAGATTCTAGGCAAAGTGCACAGATACTACACTGATCGCATGCATAGCGCACAGGCACGACACTGATCCTAGGCAAAGATACTGCACTGATCTTCGGCAAAGCGTACACGTACTACAGTGATCCTAGACAAAAACGCCAACCCAGGCGTAAATAACCCTGTACATTTTTAACGGGTACTATGCTAGTTTATATTAAAAGGAGAATATGTTATATACGTTTTATTCTGAAACAATTGATCCTACTAAGTGGTTGTGACTTGTAATCGTAGTTGCATTTTACCAGAATCCAATATTGAGTCTTAGTTGGTGGCTGAGGTAGTTGGTTTTGACTACCCACTCCACTGGTTGGGGTTCGAGTACAGGTTTAAACCGGAATTTCGAGATATTTCAATTCACCCAAGAATTGCTATCTTCAAGCAGAATAGAAAAATAATAAAGATGATTTTTTTCAATGTCGCAAACAAGCTTTAAGCATTGAGTTCAAGAAATCTAGTCGCTAAATGTTCTATTACTGGAGATTTTGTGGAATTTATTCATCAATCCTCAAAATAAACAACAGACAACAATTGTCATTGAATATTTAATTGGTTGCCAAGTGAAGTGATTTTTGTATTTTATTTAACCATTTTCTGTCCATTGAAGTTAACCATTCGGCTTATATCTAAATCTTTTTCTCTCAAAAAGCTTTTCCCGCTATTTCTCTGGAAACTTTAGCTTCTTCAACTCCCAATGTCGACTGTTATTTTATTTTTATCGGCTTCTAGTTTTATTCTCAATCACATATTTCTCCCTCAACTTACAGACGATCATGACAAAACGTTCTTTATAGGATATGAATTTTTTGTTTCAAAACAAAACTATTTTTTACATTTTGCTGTTTATACAGGGTGTGACAGAAACACCCCCCACACATTTTAAAGGTTGACAAAAAGACAAAGGTAACTGCCATTAAAAAAATGATTTTACTGTTGTTTAAACAAACTGTTCCAGCTTGTATTGATTTGGTTTTTAAAATGACATGGCGGCCTCTATTCGGCATACACTGTTGTAGATGATTTCTAAAGTTTTCTATCATCCGGAATTTTGAGGACTTCAGGCGCTGAACTTATTCCCCTGAAATTTCAACACATAGCAGTATCGGTTTATCTAACCGGAACAACACTATTTCAATATAAAATGAAATGAGCACGAAAATGTCTCTGTGTTGCGATTACAGATTCACCAATTTAAAAAAAAAAAACAAAAAAAAAAAAAAACGTTCCAACAGCAAACGCACAGCGATGCACCGGTCCAAGCCATGATGGCAACAAAAGGTAAGACATTAGTTAGAGGAAGACACCATTGCTTCTTACCTATGTTCACTATCACCACACATGTGATAGTTTAAAATGTGGGAGGTTTTCCTGTCGCACCCTGTGATTCATTTAATGAGACATGATCAAAATTATTTGGAGTCGATAGTAATCTTTTTTATCATTCACCCCAAGCAAGGCGCGAATGCCATCAGTACGCAGGATGCAATAGGGAGTGAAAATGAAAGAGAAAACTGAGAGTAGGGAGGATTGAGGAAAGAACGAAAGATTAACGGGATTCAAGAAAACAGAATGTAGCGATTGTAGTTACCTCTAACTTTTTGAAGATTGTAGTTATCAAGGAAGCAAGTAAACGCAAGGGGGTTCCACAGGTGAGAAGTGCAAAAAAAGAAACGGTTAGAGTAGAAATGGTGGTTGCATTTAGCTATATCAACAATAAAAAGGGTGAGACCTAGATGCCACTAGCACGCTTAAATTCATGTTGTCGGAGCACCAGGCAAAAAAGATTGGCAGAGCAGTAGCCATGAAAATATTTGTAGAAAAGACAGAGGGGAGTCACGTCACGTTGGTGGACGGTGACTGAAGTCAAGATGCCTGGTAAAGATCGAATACATTGCAGATCCTTCTTTGGATTGTTGTCCTGAGAAATACAAGAAACATGCCTTATTCAGCTGCTTTTATATACAATGAATTAGTCCTGGCGACACAGATGAAATTGACATCTGTATAAGGAAGGCTTTTTTTTTTTGTCTGGTAACAACACCCGAGTAACAGGAAAAGAGTAGAGACTAAAAAGTATGTCTCTTTGGAGTCATTTTTCTGATTCCTTTTGTATTTAAACTGAATATATTTTCTAATAAATGTATCATTTTAAATGGACAGCAATTCAGATTTGAAATTTGATCTTGCCGAAGTGATAGGTACCGAATTAATAATAGATGGTACTTTCCGACGTCCGCGTATTGAAGGAAGCTAAAATGAAATATTCAAACTCAATACTATAAACCGGCCTTCTGTAATCAGTTTGATGACTATATATTTTCTAATAAATGAAACATTTAAAATGGCAAACAATTTAGATTTCAAATTTGATCATATTGCTGTCAGCGAAGCGACGGTGATCGACCTTTTTATAAACAAAAGGAATGGTGCAAAAAAGAAATCTATGTGTATCTTTATTGAATCTTAAGCAATATCCCTAGTGAACCAGGGATAAAATGACTGTCACAATCGTCATGCACTAATTTAATTTCTTGCAACAAGACTTTCGTTCTTAAAAGAAGTTCTCAGTCAAACAAAACAATGATATTCTTTTATCCGACCTCGCTCAAGATCATAAAGTCCACCATTCCGTGTTACAGTTAATTGCGAGTTTCCTAATATACTCCAAGAGTTGTATGGTATGCGCCACGTCAGGATTACGCCCCCAGTGTACCAAGGTGGGGTAGTTCTCTGCTAGCTAGAGAAATTATCTCTACCGAATATCTGTCTATATCTTTGAGATGAGGTATTATAATTATTTACATTATTCAAACGGTTATCCTCATCTTCATTGCCATATTCACAACGTTTCGTCCGTTGTACGTTCCGGCATTCTTCAGGTGATTGGAATTTCGAACCGAACCCTTTATTTCGTCCACCGGGGTAGATTGTTCTAGTTCCATGTGCCACACCTCTTCCGGATGTCTCAGTTATTTCTCTTTAACTCAACTCAACTGGAGCCTGGTATTGAACTCACAACTCTTTGGGTCTAGTCACTGGATCTAGCCAACGTCTTTATCAACTGGGCCATGTGTCCTTGAGTTAAAGGGAAATAACTGAGGCACACGGAAGAGGTATGGCACGTGGAACTAGAACAATCTACTCCGGTGGACGAAATAAAGGGTTCGGTTCGAAAATTCCAATCACCTGAAGAAGGCCGAAACGTTGTGAATATGGCAATGAAGATAAGGATAATAGTCCGAATAATGTAAACAATGTAAACTCTCTACCGAAATTTAAATTAAGACTTTGGCATACACTAGACAGAAGGATAAAAGTGAACAATAAAGAATTGTTTGCTATTGCTTGCTGTACAGTCCCTTTCACTCTTACCTGCAATAGAGTGAGATTTAAGATTGGCTCCTAGTTTAATTAGTACATGCACCGGTTTTGAATTCAGAGGTGGATTTCTCCTAGACTGGTTGCCAACAACAGCTAGAGAGCCAAGTTTACCCTGCTATTTTATCAGCAGCTTGCGGGTGGGGGAGAAGTGATGGATTCACACATTTCCCAATATTATTTGTGCGAAAGTGAATGCAACAACTTCAGCTGGAATTCGAACTTGGTTTGTCGAGTTGTCTTTCCGAGTCGTCAACCATTGCACTGACATTAATTACAATGAAATTATTGGAAACTATCAGAAAAAGAAAAGGCAGCGGAGATTTTGGTATGAATAATATGGAGAGAAAGCTTGGAGAATTTAACACTCAAAAGGTAAAAGAAGTCGAGGAAAGAACCGGGTAGCCTACTCGACAAGCCTAAGTAAATAGACAGCGGAAAAACACAAAGACCAAAGGGGTCATAAAGGGAAAAACATTAGTGTCAGTAACAAAACGGGAAAGTGTGGAGAACCATGATCACCCATGTTATGAAGGGACGTGACACATATATATATATATATATATATATAAATATAGTTTATAAATTCAAGGGAGTGTATCTCCAACGAATTAAATAATATTTATGTTGGTCACACCACAAACTCGCTTTCACGATGCTTGACACTACATTTGAATGAAAACTTTAACATTTTTAGGCATTTAAAACAACATGCCTGCCCGCACTCACAATTCCGTAAAATACTTGTCGAAAATACAATTATGCTTCGACATGAAAACAATAGACAAAAACTAAAAATCCTTGAAAAAAAATACATCAAACAGTTGAAACCCAACCTAAACAAAATCAATTATGGCATCTCTACAAATATTCTTAAATGTCTATAATTGGTAACAGAAGCCATCATTGGTTTATACCAACGGCTTCCCATACTTCTACAATTCACTCTCGTGTGGTCATATGTGACGTCATGAGATGCGGTGCGATTTTGGCTTCTAGCGTCTTATATACGCGTGTTTATCGTTGCTTAGAAATCATCTATGTCAATAATGACAGATTATCATCACTGTCGTGTCCGTATATTGTTTAATATGTTGTAATTGACATCTTTGATAATGGCTTATGTAAGCCAAAAGCTTGGATTGTATTAAAAAAAAATATGAATCAATATTGCTAATTTCTTTCTTCGTTCAACGATAATGTTATTAAACTTATCAGACGTTACGAAAAAATTTTACATAAAATAAATAGACAACACTTGTCGATATTATTTAATGAAACGTGCATGAATATATATATATATATATATATATATATATATATATATATATATATATATATATAGAGAGAGAGAGAGAGAGAGAGAGAGATGGCGGGAGAGAATATCTGGTAGCTTTTAACTGAGAATCAATGACAGCAAGTCTCCTCAAAACTTTTACACCCTGCTCAGTCAATGTTCTTGTGGAATTCAAGACGCTTGTTCTCGTCTGATGATTTGAAGTTGTTTTTCGATTTTTTGGTTCCATTTACAAGAGTCTTCGAGACGCTCCAGATTCCCTAATTAAAAAGTAAATTGTTATTTTTTTTGTATTAAAATAATTATAATTTTAAGCTGGAATAAATAGGAAGGAAACCAGAAAAAAAGAGTTCTACTCATCTCTGCAATTGTTGTACACCTCCACCTGCACACCCACAGGCTTCTTTAACGGCGGCTGTGGCAATTCTCTATGGTCCATTCATTGAGACGCGCTTTCTTTGTTTCATTCATTAATTTTCCATTTGCATGACATCACTAACTAAGCACTCACTCCCCCCCTCTCTCTCTCTCTCTTTTCTCCGCTTATCTTTTTTTCAGGTCTCTTTTCTTTCTTTCTTTCTTTCTTTCTTTCTTTCTTTCTTTCTTTCTTTCTTTCTTTCTTTCTTTCTTTCTTTGCTAAACACAAGTGAATTGTTTTGAATTTGAAAATTAAAAAAAGTCTTTATTTCAGTTTAATTTTATTTCATTCATTCATTCGTTCATTCATTATTATTATTATTATTATTATTTTTGCGGACTGTGAAACATTATCATCATCGTTATAATCAACATCAGTGTCTCGTTGTTTTTACTAGAAAAAAAGTTGTTATTGTTATCATCGTTTCTATTTGTCTAATAATCAATAATCATAGAATTATTTCAAAATAAAGCTGGCAATTATTACAATAAAAGAAATACGAATAAATGGAATTTTATATTTTCTATGAAGTATGAAGAAAATGACAAAAGCATTCCAATGCGGTGTTGTAGCATTGCACCTTGGAACAGCAACTGGTTGGGATTTACGTGCCGTTCATCAAAGTGATTGCTATGGATGGATGATGAAAATTTGGCATGATCAAAAAGTGAATGCGTTGTCGAAAAATCGCGAACGACAAAAGACAATTGAAGGAATCATTCTGTTTTGTTCTTGTGCTTCAACAAAGTAACAGGATGGCTGTACTAGAGATTGGAGAATGGAAAAAATAGAATTCATTTCTTGTAGTGCTGAGCAGGGCGACTGTCTCTAGCTGGCAAAATAGTTCCTCTTTTATGGAACTCCTCTCATCGGAAGCTTAATTAGGGAAAATCAGAAGTCACAGCCCCCAATCCTCGCACATTCCAAACAGGATATTTTGGTTCAGACTTGACCTATCATTAAAGAGTCATTCTTCAACTACAAGCTTATTAAATGAGCATAATCGTACAGTATCTTTTACAACAACAAAAACACCTACTATTCATTTTAACAAGTCTTTCATTCTTCATATTTTTGTTTGCTTTCTTTCGCAATTCCCAGATTTTTATTCTACTGCCGTTAAACAGCGTATATCGGAAATAAAGATAAAGAATCTCTGTTCGTGAGTGAGACCGGGTTGGTGACCTTCATAGCCGGGTGTCGAAAGTCTTTTACTTTTTAGGATGAGGCAGCCAAGGAGACTCGGGATTCACATTTAAACACTTGAGAATCAGAGACCGTCTGAGCGGATACGGTGACCCATACTGTAGGTAATTCTAACTAAAAAGTCATGAGTTGCTTTTATCAAAATCTGTTGCCTTTAGCTCGTACATTTGCCTGTGCTTCAGGTACCTGGTACACTCTCATCAACTGCGTGTCCTGATGTCTATTGAGTTTGTATATTTCTAATATATATATATATATATATATATATATATTATTTAGTTGGATAGATGTGAGTTTGTGACCCTGAGTTTCACGCTTTAGCGATCGTCAGACAAACTGATTTAAAGCGTGAAACCCAGGGTCACAAACTCACATCTATCCAACCAAATATGTTAGCTCTATCTCTGATATTGAGCGCTTTCTAATAAAAGCACCAAAAAATATAATATATAAATAATTATACATATATATATTTATTTATATTTATATACACTTTTCACACACACATATATATATATATATATATATAAGTAATGAAAAGTTTGGTAATCCGTATGGATAATCCCAAAGAGGATGTAATCCATAGAGCTCAATGTTAAATCAGAGCAATTATTAATTCAGTTTAAATAGAAAATAGACAACCTTTAGGAGGTTGTGTGTTTTCTATTTAAATTAATTATATATATATATATATATATATATATATATATATATATATATATATTTATATATTTACTCTGTATTGAGGACTCTTTTTAAGAATAGTATTTGTTGGTTATTGGAGTTTATTCCGAATAAACCAATCCTATATTTGTATATATATATATATATATATATATATATATATATATATATATGTGTGTGTGTGTGTGTGTGTGTGTGTGGCAAAATGTGAATGACAAAGCGAAAAAAGTTCGTGTAACGCGTTTCGTCTTTTAGGACATAATCGGACTAAAGTAATGATTTTGTTGATGGAATTATATTGTATATGAGCAAGAGGGTAGAACGTAAAAACGCAAGCGTTCTATTATAATTATTTACGGACAGGAAACGCTGAAGAGGTTGGAACGCTGAAATTCTAAGTTTTTAAATTTCAGTTTTTCTCAGATGTTTTTGGGCCTTTAGTCTAGCTGATTTCATTCTGTCTCCTTATGCTTTTGTTTTTATCATTTTTATTATTAAGTATGTCACATTGTGATAAAAGAAGATCTGCCAAGAAAGGTGAAATGTTGTAATAATCTGGACACAAATTAACACATTCTAGCAATCAAAGCACTTTCCATACACTTGCGCCTTAGTAAATTGTTTTCTTTTTTAATTAAAGTAGCATTTTTAAATCGAAGTGATAGTCACATTCATTAAGGTGCGGTGAGCAACTAATGCATTGAGTGTGTTGTTTTGTAAAATATAGACAAAACCGACCCCATGTTTGCTGGGGTCTAAGGGCAATTTTTGCCCGAGCCTATAGGCTCGGAATCACCCCACGTAAAAACCGGCTTTGTGCCACATCCTGCCTTCTGGGGAAATTTGATAAGTACCTAGTCGTCATGAACTAGACAGTTCGTTGTTTGGCTCGTGACTGACAAAACTCTCTCTTCGGGCAGAGGATGTCTCAGTTGGGGTTCTGTCTACGGATAGAGATTCAGCTGGGAAGAACATACAAGCAAAGTGCTTGTTCTCCGCGTTTGTAGGAAATAGGGAAATTTTGGACCAGCGGCCCGAGTGTATGCGTTCGGTTTCCTCACGTTAAACCTGAACTTGCTTCTCATTGCGTCTAAGTGGAGAGGCATGGGTAAATACTTCGCCGTTTGGAGTCAGTCTTCAGATTAACTAATACAGGTGTCACGGACGAGTAGCCAAAGCATACGTATAGAGAATCTTTATACGAAGTACGTTATATAAGTAAGACTGTTTTATGACAATAGCCATAGTATAGTGGCATTATAATAGTTGAGACGCGGGATTCAACACTCAGTATTTATAACTGCTGTGTCCAGGATTCGAAACTCTGACGACTTATAACGGTTATAACGAAGATTTTGTGAACTCATACGAGTTGTAAACCACCACCACCAACAACAAAAGAAGCAACAACAAAATAAACAGTTGTTGGGAATACAAAAACAGCAACAGGAGTTTTGGGATATAATTCTGACGAAAACAATAAATTCATCGACGTATCTTACGCCGGACGCTGTCCAAAACACCATATCATAATTTATATACACTCCTGATGAGGGACTGACTTTTCTGCGTATTTTCGTAGACGTGTACAAATATCCAGTCAGGAATGCAGCGGCTAGGAAAATGAGAGAAAAAACGAGATTGTTGTTGAGGAAAATAACTCCGATAGACTATGAAAAATACTGCAATTGCATTTTACAGAGAAAACTATGTGAAATCAGGTTTGAAGACACGGTACACATTCTGACGAAAATCTTTAGTGACAAGAGCTTTTTGTTTAATGCTCGTTGGAGGTGCTTGAATCTAACCAAATAAGAGGACGAAAACTTTGTCACGTATGCTGGTATCGTCAATAAAGAATGTGAAAGGTTTAGAATAAATACAATGGCTCCAGAAATGTTCAAAGGATTAATTTTCGTGCAAGGTTTAACAGCTAAAAAGATGCTGAAATACGAACGAAAACTTTAACAAAAATTGAACAAAACAGTAATGTTACACTGCAAGAAATAGTGGATGATTGTCACACAATGCTAAATCTGAAACATAGTGCTGAAGAAATAAAAAAAATGAATGTGCACTGGTGCAAGCAAAGGACAAATTTACAAAAAGGAGAAGAAATCCTTGTTTCAGATGTGATAACTTATATCTTGGAAAAGTCTGTCCATTTAAAAATGCAGAATGTTGTAAGTGTGGTAAACGAGGACATATAAAGTCACACTGCAAAACCAAACTAAGAAAAAATTATCACAGGAACAAATTAGTACACAGCATTGCGACGGAAAAAATGGTCGCGGAAAACAAAATAAAATTTGTAAATGTGAAAATAAATAATATGGATGTGAAAATGCTACTTTACACTGGTAGGGATATTTCAGTAATCAGTGAAACCACATGGAAGGAAATTGGAAAGACTTTATTAAAAAAAAACTTCGAGAGTCGCGATTTTAGTTTCTGGTGAGAATTTTTATTTATTTATTTTTTTTTTTTTTCTGAAGAAATAACCTGCAATGTCTTTTTTCTTAATAAGCATGTTAAAATTAAAGATTATGTATTAAAAATGCTACAAATTTATTCGGAACAGACTGGATGGAACTATTTGAAATTTGGGATTTGACGATAAACGTTTATTGTAAGTTGACATGTAACCAATTTAAAAATTCAGGGCGAAAATCTTAAGGAAGAATTAAAAAAATGTTTTTCAGATGTTCTGTCAATTGAACTGGGTCGGTGTTCAAAATTCAAGACGGATTTTTAAGTAAGAAATGGTTCGACACCAATATTTAAACCGAAACGGAGCGTACCATTCGCAGCATTAGAACAAGTTAATGAAGAATTGGACAGACTCAAAAGAATTGTTGTAATAGAAAAAACTAACAATTCAAAGTGGAATGCACCAACGGTGTATGTAAAGAAAAAAACGTGTTTGCGCAGATTTCTCGACTGGATTAAAAAGTTGTTTAGAAACACATAACTACCCATTACCATGTCCAGAAGAAATTTGAACGGCGGAAGAATATTTTCAAAGCTGGATCTCTCTGAAGCAGATTGAAAATAAATGTTCAGAATTAACGACCATAAATACGCACAGAGGATTATATAAATTTTAGCCGTATTCCTTTTGGTATAAAGGTGGCATCAGCTATTTTTCAACAAGCCAGTGATACCATTCTTGCTGATTGCGACTTCGCTATGGCGTATCTGGACGACATTTTGATCAAAAGTGTGTCGAAAGAAAACGTGAAAGCAATTTTGGGAAAACTAAGAGAATATGGATTCACGCTTAGTGAAGAAAAATGTGAATTGTTTCTGCAGAAAAATAAATTACCTTGATCAAATTATTGATAAAAATGGTAGGCAACCAGATCCATCGATGGAAACTACAATTAAAAATATACTTCCACCAATAAGCGTTACTATGTCACAAGCTTTTATAGGACTGGCTAATTACTATCAAATTTATGTACATAATATATATAAGGTAAGGGCTCAATTTAACGATCTATTTAAAAAAGGAGTAAAGTGGAATTGGAATGATGAATATCCAAAGTCGTTTGACGAACTTAAAAAAGACTTGCGTTTGATTTATCATTAGCACACTACGACCCAAAAGCAGAAATTGTAGTGGCGTCATATGCAAGTGAATACGGTATTGGAACGGGGATTTCACACAGATACGATAGCGATAAAATGAAAGCCTTCGCTCATGTTTCACGCTCGCTTCAACCATCAGAGAAAAATTACAGCCATATAGAAAAAGAGACTCTAGCAATTATATTTGCTGTGAAGAAATTTCATAAATTTATTCATGGAAGAAATTTTAGGTTGCGAACAGGCCACAGACCTTTATTAACAATATATGATTCAAAGAAAGGTATACATACTCATGCAGCTATTAGACTACAATGCTGGGGTACCATCCTGTTAAACTATGATTTTATAATGGAGTACCAACTGTCTAAAAATTAGAACATGAGAATGGATTATCAAGATTAATATCTAAAATCGCGGAACTATTTGAGGAATCGGTCATTGCAGCACTAAAAATTGAAATGGAAATGAAAAACATTTTGTGCAACGTAGTATGAGAGTTACCAGTTACCCTGGATGAAATAAAACAAAAGCAAAAAAAATGACGTCTGTATAGCAAAAATAAAAAAGCAATTGAAAGAAAATAACAAAGAACGAAATCCATTGGAGGACTTGGTCATCGCAGCAATAAAATAACGTCTGTATAGCGAAAACAAAAAAGCAATTGAAAGAAGGTAACAATGAGCGAAATCCAAACTTAAACGCGTACTCGATATGCAATGGTATCGTATTGTACCGTCAAAGAGTTCCAATACCGAGTGTGTTACAGAAACGAATTTTGAAAGATTTTCATTGCGGACATCCTGGTATTTCTAGAACGTAATCTTTGATGAAAAGTTTCATATATTGGACCGGAATGGATATTGAAAGAATACTGAAAGCATGCCGAGGTTGCGCTCTAGTAGAAAAACTACCTATCACAAAGATAGAACCTTGACCAAAGACAGACACTCCGTGGTCAAAAATGCATATAGATTTTTCAAGTCCATTGAACATGTTACGACCCTGCCGTATCGCCTAAGATCGAACGGACAAGCGGAACTGTTTGTGGGAACGTTCAAAAGAGCTTTGAAGAAATCAAACCTAAAGTTAAATGAGGAATCACTTCAAGATCTTCTTCCCCTGATATAGCATCCACAATGGCTCGAACCAGCGCTGTGATTACTACGACATTCAATCTTCCACTGCTCAGGAATGACGAACACAACGTCGGCAGAGTTGATGAGGATCGAAGCGGCCAGTGACCAACAAACAGCTTGGACCAACGTCGGCACTGACCAGCGCCGAGCTAACCCTGTGGTTAAAACGTCGTCCTAAGACCCTGAGGACCAGATCACTAAACGCGGTTACACCACCGGGTGTAGGCGGAGGTAAAAGGTGTTATAGTCTTACTTGATTAAGAAATTTAAATGTTCAATTTACTATGTAAAAAATGCAAAACTGGACACTTATTTTGGGTCTGATTTTATGTAAATTATTCAAAATTTCAAAAGCCTAAATGAAGAAAAAGTATATTTTATTGTTTGGGTTAACATTTCAGGGTTACGGTTTTTCTAACACCATTAGTTGAATTTTTAGCCACAAACAAAAAAGACAAAAAACGGGATCAATTTTTATCTTTTTAGGCTTTTGTAATTTAAAATTATAGATTCATAAAAACGGACACAAAGTAAAGATTCAGTTTAACTAACTTATAGTCTAAATCGAGCACTGTAAAAAATAAAATTTAATTTTCCCCAAAATGTACGGTCATATTCATTTAAAGTACGTAATGTATACTAACTTGATGCTCGTTTACGAGTATACTCGTCTGTTAGCGTGACTAGTTAATCCCTGGTGCAGATGCCTGCTTAGACATATTTATGCTTCTTCAAAACCTCTAGAGTCAACCTGTGATCTATACTGCAACTATGACCTTAGTTACAGTTTAAGGGAGAGAGTAAAGAATCTGGCGTGATTAGCAGTTGAACAATGCCAGTACACTCACACCCTCGGTCACGATGACATGCGACTTAGTGCTAGCGAACAGTTTCGCTTGTCTAATTTCACTGACAAGGCTTGCGTCAACCCGCAGTATGTTTTTTTTACAAACATTTTCCAACGGTGCTGCGTGCTGGCATTGACTCCCAGGGCCTATAATATCAAGAGGTCACCTCCTCGACAAATCGATTACAATGGGATCCGATCCCAGATCTCATGGTTGGAATGTTCTAAACATTTAACCGCGAAGACACACAAAAAACCTGTAGAAAATATATTTTTCCGACGAAAATATATATTTTGATTTAACCAAATTTTTAGCGACTATCGGAATAAAAATATAAACAATTGCGATTATTGGGTCATACAGAAGTTTGATTTTTGCCTATCGGGGGGCGAGGTCATCAAATTAAAAGCATAATAATGTTGTTTTATCAATATTTTGTTGCTTGTCTCTCCCGTTAAAGTTGCTATTAAATTACAGTTAAAAAGAAGGAAAAATAGAGGGAAATAAAGAAAATGCCACTATTAAACTAAAAGAAGAAAGAGAGAAGCGAAGTTGAGAAGGTGAAATATTGACGCAGTGGGGGTGGTGTCTGCAAATGTTATTGGAATGGGAAGGAGAGACTGAAATTGGATCAGTGTAGACGTCGAGATGCGAAATTTTTTGGTAGTGCCGACATCATTTGAATTCCACAATTGTTACGCTTTCAGCTCCTCTCCCCTCTTCTTTCTCTCTCAACCCTCTCCCTTTGATTCTGTATCTCTCTACCTCGACTTGTTTTCCCCTTGTTATTTATTCTTTTCATCTTTTACTGACCCAGTTCTTTCTTTCTTTCTTTCTTTCTTTCTTTTACTTGATTGTCTCTTTCTTTCTTCTATATTTTTTTATTTATTTATGTACTCACTTTTCTTTCCTATTGATTTTTATTAGACTTAACTCACAAGTAGGAGTCACTCAGTACGGATCGAATGTTTTATCTCTACAAGAATCAGATAAGATAAACAAAAAATGGACCATTTATTTATCTCTTGATAAAATTAAAAGCCTTGACAGAATTCAAAATCGTTTATGCGTTTCTTGTAGGGGATGACATTTTCCACTCTACAACCCTTTTCCCCACAGACGCAACGTTACAACCCTATCGCTACTCTATCACTATTTCTGTGTCAGATGAGTGCTGCATTTTTTAGTTTCCCGAATTCAGATCTTTACAGCTAGTACTCGCCATTCAACATTAACGAAGTTTAATCCCCCATATTTTCCGTATTCCATTCGTAAGGAGGAAGTTCCACTCAAACATACCCCCCACCTCGAGAAATGCTACTCTGTGAAACAAATTCTCGCGTGAATGCATCCTGGAACACTACAATCTTAAAATTTTCAAGAAAGAGTCAATCAGTATCTATCCTCCTTATCCTTATAAACTTTACTTCCTTTTACCTCTATCTGCCTTTTTTTACATTCAGTAATCCACTGTAGCAAATCGATTTCTCACACATCCTTGGGAGATGAAGAGATAGATTCTTTTAACTTTTAAGTCAATTTAATGACCAGGATTTTTCAGGAATCATCTATCGAGTCCACCTTTGAATCGTTAAACATAAAGTTTTGTTAGTGATTTTAGACAAAAGCTGTCTTGGTGAACCCCCTTTCTCGCTTAGACGGACGGAAAGGGTTGGTGGGCTCCCTAGCCAGTATCAAGATAATGAGTGGTCAGTGAATGGACCGGCACTGAGTGAAATGACCAAGCAGTGAGTGTAGGGGTCTGTTTTTTTTTTTTTTGTGGCCAGAACTTGGTGAGAAATCAAATAAAAAAGAAGTCCGCTTTCTCGATGCAGAAGGAAGACATTGTCGATTAAGTGAGAGAGAAATCGTATTTTTTTTGTTACTTCCCAATCAAACAAGTGTCCCGAAAAGCATTTGTCGTTATTTTTTGTTGATGTCTATTACAGCCCTGTGGAATCTAACGAGTACCTGGGTAGTCACATACAATCGACCTTAGATGTCATCGCAGCTTCTGCAGTGACGTGCAGGATTGCATCATCACACTTTTATCAGGATTAGTTCTTGTGCCTTGTATCGGATGCACCGTAGTATTAACAAAAAGCTTGCTCAACGGTACATCTTTCTTTATTGATATTTATAGGCTTAATAATTTAGAAGTTCAAATTGGATGGGACAGAGTCAGGAAGATTGTGTTGCTTCAGTATTCCAAATACAGAAGAGCTGCCGGCATTAAAAATCAACATTCAAAATCGTGGATTTTACTTAGGATTGAACCATGCGTGTAAATTGATATTTATTGAGCTTAGCTTATTACGGAACTGATGTAATGAATATGCATACACACTGGGTTCCCCCTCAGAGTAATATGATTTGGCTGGTGTCAGCCATAAATACAGACTGATGTGGAGGTACAGGGGCTACGCCTATTGTCTTCGCCTATTGCCTACCACTACGACGAGGACCAGTCCATTACGGTTACCTGCTAGATTGCCCTACCTGGTTACAGTAGTCAAACAACCACTTTGCTACTTCGAACAAATATATCCCTTTCCGGGACATATCAGGAACAAATTCACAATAGCAGGGCACCGAGTGAGGACTGAAGATTATATTTGCAAATTGATTTTTCGAGACCACTAACGCTTGGAGTTCTCTCCCTTCTCTCTGAACTTTAACCACTGTTTAAGTCTTTGAATAAAAAAACAAAACAAAAAAAAAACTTTTATTTCTTTCAAGGAATATCCTATCACCGGATATAATTCTCTTTCTATTTAACTTACTCTTTAACGTAGCTTCCCTCTGCCTTTTCTATAAATACTTTCATAAAAATTGTTCTGATATGCTTCCCTCTTTCGTATCTAGACTTTATGAATTTAAACGCAATGTTAGATTGATTCCTAGAGTCAATCATCTTATAGTTGAAATTGCTTGTTGTAACCGTAAGTGCTATGCTAAAAGTTTTTTTTCTATCTATATCTCTAAGATGAGATATTATGATTACTTGCATTGTTTACATTATTCGGATTGTCATCCTCATCTTCATTGCCATATTCACAACATTTCGGCCGTTATACGCTCCGGTCTTCTTCAGGTGATTGTATTTGGAACCAAACCCTTTATTTCGTTCGGTTATTTAGTTATTAGTTATTTCCCTTTAACTCAACTCTCCAAGTTTTGGTTCACCACTGCTGTGGCCTGGGATTGAACTCACAACACTTTGGGTCTAGTAATAAAGGGTTTGGTTTAAATTCCAATCACCTGAAGAAGGCCGGAGCGTACAGCGGATGAAACGTTGTGAATATGGCAATGAAGATGAGGATAACAGTCCAAATAATGCAAATAAGTTTTTTTTCAATCGCACTTCTCGCTTGTGTATCTCTCTTCTTGATTTCCAGTCAATTCCATCTTCAATTTTCTGTCTTCTTAATTCCTGTTCTTTTATTGTTCTCTCTCATTAATAATGTTTTTCTTTTTTTCGTATTCTTTGACACCAAGTAAACCCTTGCATCTTAGTGGCTTTATTGCTTTACTGGGGTTGAAATGATTAAAAACTTTCTTTTTTATTCATTCTTTCCTTCTTTCTTTTATTGATTCTTCAATCCTTTCCAACTCTTTCTCCTTGCATTTCTTCAACCCTTACTCACTCTTTCTCCTTGTCTTTCTTCAACCCTTACTCACTCTTTCTCCTTGCCTTTCTTCTCTTATAATATCATCGGAATCACCTAATTTCCATATGAAAAATACAAAAGCAATTAAATTAATCAATAGTAATTGTTTTTTATTCTTCAAATTTCTGTTTGTTACTGAAGAGAGATTCTTCGAGATAATGCAGAATATATTCAATCAATCGTCACTATGGAACCTAGACTTTATGAATTTAAGCACATTACTAGATTGGTGGCAAGGTCTCAGCATTTTACAGTTAAAATGGCTAGATGTAACCATAAATTCTCTTCTAACAAATTCTTCTCCCACATATCTCGTTTGTTGAACTCTTTTCCGGCTTCTTACCTTCAACTTTGATCATAGATTTAAATGCAATATCAATCGTTATCTTGCCTTCTTAATTCCTGCTTTTTCATTGTTCTCTCTCTTTAATAGTGTTTTTTCCTTTCTTATATTCACTCACACTTACTAAACCCTTGCGTTTTAGTGGCTCTATTGCCTTGCTTGGAATAAAATCATTAAAAAAGGATATTACACACGTAAGAAAGCGTCCTTTTTTTCTTGTACTATTTCAGCATTAGTTCAAACAATTAGCTCTACTAATGCTGGCTATGATTTGTGGAACGGAATATTTCTCCATTCACCAATTCTTACACTTCTTTAAATTAGCGTATTTTAAGGTATTGAATTTTAAGGCATTTAATTTTATCCTTAATTCAGTACATTTGACTTCAATGTACCGTTTCAGTCGTTAAATACAGACACATAAAATCAGTCTTTTATTA
The DNA here is from genome assembly GCA_903632075.3 of Acanthosepion pharaonis. Taxonomy (NCBI): domain Eukaryota; kingdom Metazoa; phylum Mollusca; class Cephalopoda; order Sepiida; family Sepiidae; genus Acanthosepion; species Acanthosepion pharaonis. Next base: position 189,742 of record CAHIKZ030000572.1, on the reverse strand, counting down.
TTATATAGATTTTATATTTTGTTATATGTGGTTTATGATGTTGTTCATGAGTATGAAATGGGGGTTAAGAATCATTGCCTTAATTTGTATTAACCTCCACTTAACATAATTTGTATTAATCTCTACAACTTCGAAAAAACAAACTGTATATTATGCCACCAAATTTTAGATTGGTACGTCATTTTTTAAAAAAATAAACTTTAATATATGTTACTTACTTTATGTTAATATATAAACACGAAATTAAAAAGCGTTTTAGCGTATCCAGGAAAATTAACAATAGAATACACGAAGAATTAAGTTTTCAATTCAATAAGTAAAAAGTAATGGAATTGTTGGGTTAATTTCCCTTCCAGTTCCCTAATTAGTATGAACTACGCCTGGCCAGTCATTTGACCTTTAACGGCCAGTGAGAGAAACACAGTCTGTGCAGAGAATAGTTTTCGGGGAGACGTCACAAAGAGATGGTTTCCAGACGCATGGGTAAAACACAGCCTCTTGCAAAATGATGCACTAGACTTGTGAATAAAGACACCTTTTGTAATATCATCTACTTTCAATTTCAGAGTCGGAGGGAAGGCACATAACGCATTTCTGCATCGTATTCACATGTTCTCTTTCTATGAAATAAAACGTTCATTTATATTCTTCCGAGTTTTCTCTAGCCGTATTTGTTTTTATATTTTTAATTTTTGGGTAAATATCTTTATAAGGACGACAGATTCTACCGAGGCTGTCTACATATATTTGGGTAAATATCTTTATGGACGACACATACTACCGAGGCTGTTTACATATATTTGGCTAAATATCATTATGGACGACAGATAATACTGAGGCTGTCTACATATATTTGGGTAAATATCTTTATGGAAGACTAATACTACTGAGGCTGTCTACATATATTTGGGTAAATATCTTTATGGACGACAGATACTACCGAGGCTGTCTACATATATTTGGGTAAATATCTTTATGGAAGACTAATACTACTGAGGCTGTCTACATATATTTGGGTAAATATCTTTATGGACGACAGATACTACCGAGGCTGTTTACATATATTTGGGTAAATATCTTTATGGACGACAGATACTACCGAGGCTGTCCACATATATTTGGGTAAATATCTTTATGGACGACAGATACTACCGAGGCTGTCTACATATATTTGGGTAAATATCTTTATGGACGACAGATACTACCGAGGCTGTCTACATATATTTGGGTAAATATCTTTATGGACAACAGATACTACCGAGGCTGTTTACATATATTTGGCTAAATATCTTTATGGACGACAGATATCCACATATATTTGGTAAATATCTTTTTGGACGGACGACCGAGGCTGTCTACATATATTTGGGTAAATATCTTTATGGACGACAGATACTACCGAGGCTGTTTACATATATTTGGGTAAATATCTTTATGGAAGACTAATACTACCGAGGCTGTCTACATATATTTGGGTAAATATCTTTATGGACGACAGATACTACCGAGGCTGTTTACATATATTTGGCTAAATATCTTTATGGACGACAGATACTACCGAGGCTGTCCACATATATTTGGGTAAATATCTTTATGGACGACAGATACTACCGAGGCTGTCTACATATATTTGGGTAAATATCTTTATGGACGACAGATACTACCGAGGCTGTTTATATATTTGGGTAAATATCTTTATGGACAACAGATACTACCGAGGCTGTTTACATATATTTGGCTAAATATCTTTATGGACGACAGATACTACCGAGGCTGTCTACATATATTTGGGTAAATATCTTTTTGGACGACAGGTACTACCGAGGCTGTCTACATATATTTGGGTAAATATCTTTATGGACGACAGATACTACTGAGGCTGTTTACATATATTTGGCTAAATTCTTTATGGACTACTACCGAATATATTTGGGTAAATTCTTTATGGAAGACTAATACTACTGAGGGTGTCTACATATATTTGGGTAAATATCTTTATGGACGACTGATAAGACAGGGGCCGTCTACATATATTTGGGTAAATATCTTTATAGACGAAAGATACTACCGAGGCTGTCTACATATATTTGGCTAAATATCTTTATGGACGACAGGTACTACCGACGCTGTTTACATATATTTGGCTAAATATCTTTATGGACGACAGATAAAACCGAGGCTGTCTACATATATTTGGCTAAATATCTTTATGGACGAAAGATACTACCGAGGCTGTCTACATATATTTGGGTAAATATCTTTATGGACGACTGATAAGACAGGGGCCGCCTACATATATTTGGGTAAATATCTTTATGGACGAAAGATACTACCGACGCTGTCTACATATATTTGGGTAAATATCTTTATGGACGACAGATACTACCGAGGCTGTCTACATATATTTGGTAAAACCAATAGAGCGTAACGTAAGTATGCGAAGAAAATATATTGTAAAACCAAATTCAACGCAAAGAATACAATCAGTTATATATTATGTTTCCTTACAAACGAGGTAAATGCGATCCAAGGTTCAATCGCTGCAATAAAGTTATATTACCGTAGCAATAAAATAGTTGTAAAGGAATTTGTTCGTTAAAAAAAAATGCTTAGAGGAAATTAGATGCATGCACACAAAAGTAAATGCAATGGTAAAAATAGTTATGAAAATACGAACGTTTATAACCACACAAAGAATGAGGATCTTATCTCCAAGAAATAAACAGGATGATTGCTTTCTCTTCATTATCATATAATTGTGCCTTTTCTACCATTTGTTAGTTCGCACGACCGTTACGCTCTACCAATACCTCATAAATAATGAACTATTCCGTTTTGATCGCGTGGAAAGACAAGACATATCTGAGACGCTACTTGGTTTCAGTGGAAAAAAGAAAGAAAGAAAGACAGATATGTTTAATGTCTCCTGTTAATACCTCATAAATCATGGGCAATTCCGTTTTGAACGCGTGAGAAGACAAAAGATATTAAAGATGCCACTTGTTTTCAGTGAGAAAATAAAAGAAAGAAGAGAAGATAGATGTGTTTAACGTCTATTTCAGTGAAAGGGGAAAAGTTGTCAATTTCAAACATTTTCATTTGTACCCCCTTACTTCTTAAAATAACGACCGGCGTTCATATTTATAATTGTTATTACCATATTTTGTTAAAATTCTTAACCTCAAATATTTAACGATGCGATAGGGGAATTTCTGAAGATATTTTATTGTCGTAAAACTCGCCATCAGCTTATTCAGTCATTTACTGAAGAATTAAGATTCATCCGAAAATTCAAATAGGAAAGCCGTGAAGTTTTAACCGGTTAAAACTAGTTTATGATAATTACACGGACATAGTTGTAAGCATTCTAACGAGAAAAGATTTTAGCAAAATAAATAGAAAGTAATATATTTCATTTTCGTCCATTCAAATTAATAACGTAATCTATACACTGCAGATTTTGTAGAAAAAGGTATATCTGTTTGGATTTATTTGTTTAGAAATGTCAAAACTCATGATTAATTTGAAATTATATAAAAGCTGTAATAGTTCATAAAAGAACTATAGCAGCAATGACAATTAGTCATAGTTACAACCCATTTAATGATAATTTAGTGTTTGATGTGAAATGTTCGACATAGTATGTAAAAATGGAATATTTGAAAATCAGTTGGTGGTTGAAATTTTTTAAATGTCGACGTTTTGCTACTTAGGGCATTTTCGAAACACAAATGAAAACTCTAAGGAAAAGTCGTTAGCAAAGTTGTTAGGCTAACGACTTTCTCTTAAGAGTTTTCATTTGCATTTTGAAAATGCTCACGTAAATTAACGAATTGTCAAAACTTTTTTCAAACAAATTTCCAACATTTAATTCACTTAATAAAGAAAATTCTAATAACTGTAGCAATATTTAAAGAATAATTAACATTTTTAAAATAATGTTTTTGTACACACACACACACAAACATATATATATATATATATATATATAGTATTCAATATTAGGGATAGAGCGTATGTCAAGCATGAAACATACTGTCGCCACTCTGTGTTGATTTTAGAGACGACTTATATATACGATGATGTGCTGAAAAGTTTATAGTTTGACTATGATGGAGTGATGCTAGAACTGTGAAATCGTGCAGGCAATAATTTCAACTCTTCTTATTAATAACAGAATTGTTTCTTTCCATCTTTGACATCTGACTGATAAAAAAAAAATACTTCAGTAGCGACTTCTCTTGAAAATGGACAAAAATTGATCTCGTGGTGTTATCAAGTATCTGCAAGAAAAGGGTTTATCCATCAAGGACGTTCATAGTGACAGGTTTGATACATTAGGGGATAACGCTCTAGTTTTACCAACAGTGCAAAAGTAGGCAGCTGAATTGAGGAGGGGAATGGAAATTCTTGAAGATAATCCAAAGTCTGGACGTCCTGGCCAACTGCCACCACCGAGGAAAACATTGATCATGTTCACCACATGGTGATCGATGACAGGCGATTGACTATAAATCAAATAGCCATCGCTGTCAGCATATCCAGTGAGAAAGTTGAGAATATTCTGAACGATGACATGTCTTGACATGACGAAGATTTTTGCTCGGTGTGTCCCATGTCTTCGGACCTGATAAAAAGCGGACTAGGCTGATCATTACACGGGAAAATCTGACATTGTTTGAAGCAGATCCAGCTGGTTTCCTTGAATGATTCCTAACCCATGATGAGTTTATCACTTTGAACCAGAGACAAAGCGACTATTCAGGAAGTGAAAACACCCCTCCTCACCGGCTCCAAGCAAGGCTAAGGTTAATTGTCATGAAGGGGGGATGTTCATACAACAAATTAAATGATTTGGCATAAAATAATATTAAAAAATGTTTAAGACAAATGTAAGAGAATTTGTCGCTCACTGAAGGGATATATGCTATGCATGTTCAAAACTAGACGAAGAGAAATAGTTTGACATACTTAACTTTCTTGGATTTTATTTCAAAAGAATTTCCGTGTAGGCTCGCACTTTCTTTCATTCTTTTTCTCTAACCGGCTAATTTCTGTGAAGGTAGGGTTTTCATTGGTCCAAAACAATTTCACACATGCTCGCGAATTTTTTTCCTTCTTCTTAGTTCACCGGTTAATTTTTTTGAAGACAAAGTTTTCATTGGTCAAAAAACAATTTCCCCACAGGCTCGCGAATTTCTTTCCTCTTTCTTTCTCGGTGCTCCGAATTTTAAGGGAGTTGGTGAAGGGTTTTATTATTATTTCGCACTCACTACAATTTAACTGAAGCAAGATTTATTTTATTTCCTTCGAAATTGTTATTTTATTTTATGTTTTCATTACAACAACAAACAAAATTCACTAAAAAATCCAAGTTAAGAATCTTGATCTTCCTACTTGAAAGTCGAATTAACGTTTTCCATTTTAAATTAATTTAATATTCTTTTCTATGAGATTTTTAATCAAAAAGGCATATACAGTGATGACCACCTCTAGATAAAGGGTTTCTGCGGTAATCCTTTATACCATATCTTGTCAAAGGCCTTTGAAATATCTTATGCGATAGTCTTAACTATGTATTTGATATAAATGGCCTTTATGACCTGTAGGGTACCAATTGCAACGTATAACAGGAAGGACAAAGAACCTATCTGTTAAGACGTTAATTTTTAATTAAGAGCCAAGTAAATTCGATAAATATATAGTGGTGTGGGGCTTAGGAGTTAAGATTAATGGAGGATGGTAATGACGAGGAAACACAGGTAATTTTAACAAGACAAAATAAGGATTATATTTACGAATTTACGCCTTTGAAGTTGTGTCAGTAGCTCGTTTCAGGAAAATAAATCAGACATTTTTAAAGTCCGTAGTTTTAAAGAATTGTCATGAAGAGGAAATGTTCATACAACAGATTAAATGACCTGACACAAAATAATATTCAAAATGTTCAAAACAAAGGTAAGAGAGTTGGTTGCTCACCAAAAGGATATATGGTTGGCATACGTTCAAAAGTAGACGAAGAGAGATAGTTTGAAATACTTAAATTTCTTGGATTGTTAAAGGAAAATTCTTTGAAGTGCTGCGTGCTTGGTTAAAATCCGATAATTGGTGAGTAATTTGGCGAAAACTTCAACACTGGACGCGGTAAACAAAAACAAAACCGTTCACATGACTTCAGACACACTTCTCTCGTTAATTTAATATTTCTCCACATTTTATATAAAAAGAATTTCACATAGGCTCGCGACTTTCTTTCTTCTTTTTTTGCTCAACGGCTAATTTCTGAGAAGGCAAAGTTTTCATCGATCCCAAAACAATTTCACATAGTCTCGGAAAATTATTTCCGTCTTCTTCTCGGCTAGCCGGTCAATTTCTGTGAAGACAAGTTTTTCATTGGTCCAAAGAAAATTCCACATAGGCTCGCGAATTCGTTTCTGTCTTTCTCCTCAGCTCTCTCAATTTGAACGGAGTGGGTTAAGGGAGTTATTATTATTTCACACTCACTACAAATATGGGAGTTTATAAATTTCGTGTGCAAATTTAAATACTTATAGTTTTGAACTATGAATGGTAGAATTAATCTGCAAAAAGGATTAGAAAAAATAATTTATTTGTTTATTGTTCTGTTTTTCTATGGATGCATATTTTCTTTCCTTTCTTGGATTGCTAAACCGTGGCGTACCATTGGTAGAACCTGTTTCTTGAAACTTTTTCCATTCACTTTGATATAGAATTCCTGTGTGGTGTTTCTTTTTTATTGTAAAGAATTTCAAACTTCTTTAGATGGCAGTGACAGAGTTTAGCTCAACCAGCCAAAGAACGCAGTTTACTTTCTCTTTTAATGAAGTCATGGTTCAGTAACAATTCTAAAAGATAAAAAGCAGTCGTTTTGAAGTCTCAATAGAGGAACAAATCGTAATAGATAAAAGAATATTAATCTTTTTTTTATATCTAAAAACTAGACACGTCAAGTTTATAAATATTTTTTACGTTATGTATAGCTCCAGAATAACTTAAATTATTATTAAATTAAAATTATTGCAACAACATCCCTGCCCCCCATTAGAATGTCTGACGCTCAACTTCTCGATATCTCCTCTTTGCGACTACTCGGCCTCACATTGACTGCTGACCTGAGATGGAACAAATACATTGAGTCAATAGCTTCGTCCACCACAAGGAAAGTCGGCTCCCTGTGCCGCGCCAGGAAATTTTTCTCGCCGGAGTCGATCCTTCAAATCTACAAATCAACCATTCGCCCTTGCATGGAGCATTGCTGCCATATATGGTCCGGTCTCTCCTATGTTTGTCTCAAGTTTCTTGATAAGATCCAGAGATGGATATGCAACGTAATTGTCACTGATCTGGCATCTCGTCGCCTCCCTCTGTCTTTTTTACAAATACTTTCACGGTAACTGCTCCGAGGAGCTGCTTTCGCCGGTTCCCAGACTTCATGAATTTAAGCGTTCTACTAGGCTGGCATCACGCTCACACCCTTTCACTGTCGAAACTGTTAAATGTAGCCGTCTCTTCTACTCCAATAGCTTCATGTCTCGCACCTCTCGCCCGTGGAACTCACTTCCTGTTTCCCTGATAGCTATATTCTCCAACTATTCAAATGTAATATCAATCGACGTCTCCAGATTCCCTGATCTGTCCCCTATCCTTCTCTTCATCCTTTCCTCTATCACTCCTATTTGCTCTAGCTCCAACTCTCTGTAACCCCTTGCGTGCTAGTGGCTTCCCGCCTTGCTTGGGGTGAAACGCTTAAAATTTTTTTTTTTTAAATTGTCGCCCTGACATCGTGATTAGAAACCGCAAAGACAAAATGTGACTCCTTATTAACATGGCAGTCCATGCAGACTGTAATGTATCTTTAAAGATCTTCAAAAATTTATCAAAATACAAGGACCTTGAAATCGAAATCTGAAAAATGTGGCACATGAGGACATTAACAATTCCAGTTATAGTTGGAACCCTCGGAGTGATTGGAAGAAATTCCAGTAGACTCATTGAAGGGATTCCTGGAAGCCCATGCCTTAAAGAAATACAAAAAATCGTACTCACAAGTACACCTCACATCTTACGAAGGGCTTTATCTATGTAAAATATGTGCGATTTTTTTTTTCAAAACTGCTCAGTGGAAAATGTCATGATGCTATTTCTGACCTTAGGTCTCTAGTCGGGACCCGGAAAGAAATAAGTATACACCAGAAACCAAAGGAAATAAAACAACAACAACAACAATGTAACTATCCTCTGGGACATGCCAATTTAAACTGACAGGGAAATAAAAGCCAACAGACCTAATATTGTAATAAAAGACAAGAAATTCAAAAAAGTGTATGCTTATTGACATAGCAGTGCCCATCTGAGAGAAATACGTCTATGAAAATTATCGAGAAATTGTCTAAATACAAGGACCTGGAGATCAAGATTAACAGGATGTAGGGAATGAAGACTGAGACTGTACCAATAGTAATCGGAGCTCTGGACCTCGTGAGAAAAGGAATGGACAATTTTACTAACAGTGTCCCAGGTAACATCAATATACAAGTTGCTCAGAAGATCGCCCTACTAGGAACATCCCATATACTAAGAAAAGTGCCATCAATTAAATAACAATTTTCCTATAAGGCCATAGGACCATACTTTAAACCCGGCTCTACAGGATACAAATCAAGAAACATAACATGCACAAATAATAATAATAATAATAATAGTAGTAGTAGTAGTAGTAGTAGTAGTAGTAGTAGTAAATAAGTTCGCCTATCATGCGGTTCACAATCCTTCCTGGTTTTTTGAAGAGGAATAGAGTTTTATTCCTTGTTTCCTGTTTAAGTTTCGGATTAAGTTTTCGGTTCCTTCTATTTCACTTCTAGTACCTTCTTGCGTCTTAGTGACATTATGGCCTTGTTTGGGGTGAATTGATGAAAAAAAAAATAGAAGTATTTAAAATTTCATACGGACTTTATAAATTTCCTATACTTCATCTAGGAACTTCAAACAAAGTTTAGACAAATTTGATTTCTTTTTTTCTATCGAATAAAAGGAAATTAATCTTAAACGAACGCTGGGCTTTTTTACGACATGAACAACATGGTGATTAGGTAGCATTTTACAAATCCTCAAATTAAGCATTCTTTCTTCATTGGGTATTTAACGACTCACTCCAAATCTGTTTGGAAAAAAATATTTTTCAATTCACTTAATTATAATTCTATATTTCCGTATACCGTTTGAATGGTACAACATTTTAAAATTCTGATTAATCATTAGAAAAAAAAATAACAGAAATGAAAATGATCCTTTACTTGAGAAAGCTTAATAACGAGCATCATTAACCAGTTTGGGGGGCAAAATCCTATGTTTCAGTTCATTCCTTAATTCCACCAGTTCAGACCTTTGCAGCTAGGAGCCGCCATACCACTTACCCAGAATAGAAACATCCATATTCCCTTTGTATTCCATTAGTAGGGAGTAAGTTCCACTCAGACAGCTCCTTCTCAAGACCAGCAATATCGAGCCTGGTCAGTACCTAGATGGGTGACCGCTTGGGAATACCAGATGCTGTAAACTTGGATGTCCGGGTGATGTAATGGATAAAGGCACTGAATTGGAAATCGGAGTGCCAAGTTCGAATTACAGTCGTGTTCTTTATATTCACTTACACGCAAATACTCTTGGGAAAGGCATGAACCTACCTCTTCTCTACCCCAGCTATGAGTTAATTAGTAAGATTTGTGTCAGTAAATCATTATTATTTCCAAAAAATTATTACAATCTAAAAATATTTTCTGGCTTTAAATAACCTGCAAAAGGTTGATGGACCGTAAAAAATAAACCAATCAATCTCAAGAAAGGTTACTTTGTGAAACAGACACCCGATAGGATGCTTTCCATATTACTACGATTTTAACCCTTTCAAGTCCAAGGACAACCGTTATCTATCCTACATATCCTCATAATCTGCATTTTACGTCCATACAGCAACCTTATTCACTATTTAGTGGCCATCTACCTTGAGTGGCTCTTGTGTTTTATATTGGGTAAAGAATAGTACTTAAAAAGTGATTTACTGCTTTCACTATTTAGGCAATAAGAAGGTGCTAAAATTATTAGTCTGGCATCACAGTACTATAGTGTACTCACGACTGTGCTGTCGTAGTGTTGTGAAGCATCCATCAAGTTTCGCATTTACAATGCTAAACTGCTAGATTAGCTTAGTAACCGTTGTTCAATGGCGAGTTGCTTCACTACAAGCGTTATTTCAAACCGATCACAAAAAAGATGTGATCGGTTTGTTTGAAATAAGGATCTTCATTAACCCAATCTGGAAGTGACAATCAACTCCGTCGTCCGATACCACGAGTCCTTGGCGCTACCACTAAGCCAAACAAGCCAGTGTCCCGTTCAATGATGCATCGTGACTGCTATGCCAATCTGATGTACTACTAAATTCCATCTTCAACAGTCAGATGCGGTGAATAATGATTAAAACAATAATCCATTGTCATCAAAAAAGCATATTATTTTCTCTCCTCCCCAACACATTGTTTTTTTGTAATAAATAATAAACTGCTTCTTTAATTTAAGTCTTTCACTCTGTCTTTTCTTTTCTTTTGGTTTTCCGGATTTTTTTCGGTTGAGTCGAGTGTTTGTTATTTATCAACAGACTGTTTTTAGGGCTTTTCTCGCCACATTTCCCATTACGGTTATTTTTCTCTGCTTTCGAAAGAGAAAAAAATCTTCCAGATATTTCAATATTCCATTTCTAACGTCAAATCAGTCAGAGAAGTTCAAAGAAAGCTAAAAAATGAAATCTTTTCATTATTTGTAAATATAAGAGAAAAAGGGTAAAAATGAACGTTTTAAACAAACTGATTTATTGTCTGGTGTTAATTGTTAACAAATAAAAGAATAATAATTATTAATAATTACTTTTTTAGTGTACGGAACACAAAAAGAAAGAAACGAAAATAAAGAGAAAAGAAAATAGATGAAATTGAAAAAGAGAAAGAGGGAGTGGGCATGTGCATGTTGCAAAGAAAGAAAAGAAAGAAAAGTTTACAAAGAAAGGTTACGAAGGAAGAAAAGGTCACAAAGAAAGAAAGTAAGAAAGAAAGATTACAAAGAAAGAAAAAGTGCAGAGCTTGAATGAGGGTAACGAAAGAAAGTGTGAATGAAAATGTAATGAAGAGTTAAATTAAAAATTGAAATTCAACTCATTTTCGATCCCACTTTAAATTGAAGAAAAATAATTAGAAAATTAAGAAGAAGAAAAAGAAGAAAGTGACGTAAATTAAGATGGAAATCGTTACGATTGCAGCAAAAGAATAAATACACTGAAGGAATTTAATTTTACTTTTGTTTTTTCGGTTGACGGACTTTTAACTTGGAACAATATTAAATACCGTAAAAAAAGAAGAAATGGGGGGAATTAAGTGAAAAATTTTAAAGCTTCAATTAAGTTAAAACTTTTTTTTAAAAAAATAAAAATAAAAATAAAGAAAAGCGCCATGAAAAATTTAATTTCTCTGTCTTCCTTTTTATTCTCTCTCTCTCTCTCTTTTTGTTTCCTTTCCTTCTTAACTTCTGCAACTGTCTGTTTCGTTTTCTTTCTTTTTAATTCTATATTTGTCTCTATGGTGTGCCTATCTTTCGACGCACCTTTTCTCCAACCAGCCCTGGGCACCTGGCATTGGCTGCTGCTGCTGCTGTCATGTACATCCGGGTTTTTGTAGCAGACGGTTCACGCAACAACCCGGATGTAGACACAGCAACATGGCAGACGATAAGAAGACTAACTTTGTTGTTGTGATGTTATTATTTTGAAGTGCGCTTTTTTTCCTTGACTTGGTCACCTGTCGCCGATTGAAACCACTTAATTTTATTTCTATTGGTAAGTAGTTCACTAATTTCTATTCAATTTCCCTACATTTTTCGGAGAATGTTTCCTGCATGTATTTTTTTTTTTTAAACGATCGATGTTGTTGAATGGGGATTCCGATGTCCGCATGAGTTGGCATGTGATTATTATTCAACAAGATGAAGAAAAATTGGCAAGACTTGATTTTTCTTTTTTTTTCCCAGGGACGATTTGTTTTTAGTTACACACGCATTTATAGTAGAAATGAACAATAAGTTAATTTTAAAAAGTCATTGCGTATTACTTTTCCATTAATTTTTCTCTCTTGTTTTTAAACTGAAAAGTAAAAAGTCATTTCCCTATTGTAAATCAGACATGCCTGATGCTTAAAAATAACTTAAGTTCGTAAATTTCGTTTAGTTTTGAAAGGTTCCTTTCTTATATCGAGAAAAAAAAAGGACTTTTTTTTTTTCATTTTAATTAAATAAAAATGTCTTATTCAAAACTTTTAACAGCACATTTTTAACAGTAGCATATTAAAAATTTAAAAAAATAAATTAACGTTATTTCTTAACATCATTTAAAAAAATTAAAATCTTTATAATAAAGATTAAGATTATTTTTAGAGAAACGTCGTGTTTAGACTAGTAGTTTAGTCTACTTCATCACCTTATCGTAAGTTGTACTGTTGAAATTATTTTCTTTAGGTCACTTTCGGACAATTTTTCGTGGAATTTATTTTCTAAGTAAAAACCCATTGAAAAAAAAACATTTTTTATGCCTCTTCTTAAATCGCACTTCATTGTGAATTATTACATGAATATTTAAAAAAAATGTATTTTGGAAAAATTAAACAAAATGTTTCCATTGTATTAAAAAAAAAACAATGAAAGAAGAACTAAAACTAAATTATTTATATTATTTTTTATTATATCTCACGGTGAAAATCGACGTGCTTATTAATCACGTGACCAGTTAATCGTATTCCGTACTGAATACAAGAAGGTAAAAAAAAGTCACACCCTTGATTTCTGGTTTAAAAAAAAAAAAAATGTCCCCCCCGGCTTATTTTGAGGTTTTTAATTTAAATCCTTTTCAATTTTCATTCTCCATTTACAACAATTTTTTAAAAATCTATTCCAAGTTCTTTTTTTTTTTCCAAATGAGTTTTTATTTTTTTTGTTGGGATTAGTAAAAAAAAAAAAAAAAAAATTTAAAAAAAGTGGGCAAGTTAAGGCTTTTTAGTTCATAAATTAAGTAAGTTTTTACTACATTTGGGTTTCGTTTATTTAACTAGTTTTCTTTAATTGTACTTTACACAGTGTTTGTGTTACTATTAGTAGTAGTATTGTTTTTATTACTACACGACATTCCCAAAAATTAAAAATTGGGGAGACTATTTTTTTTTTATTTCATGAAAGAAATATTAAAAAAAAAAATCCAGGTAAGACGAAAAATTGAATTAACAACTCTTCCCTTTTCTTTTCACCCCCCTCTTTTTTTCTTTTTCTGTCTATCCTGATTGTTTGTCCATAAACATAACAACCCAAAGAATAAAGGCTTTATGCTTATTGTCTGTATTGATCTCGCGACTATTCTTGATTTGGGGGGTTAAATTGCTGGTCATTGATTTTGGGGCCGGGGGGGGGTTAATATATATCACCTCACTACAGTCACACTTTTTATTTATTCAAACTTTTTCAATTTTAAAAAATAAAAAGAACAAAATTTCTTTTTTCTTTTAGTGAAAGAAAAAAATAATCTTTTTATTCTTTTTTTTTTTTTTTTTTTTTTTAGTTTTGCTTTTCTTTTATTTACTAAAAACAAAATATTTTCTTTTTGTTTTATCGTGTTTTATTTTTCATTGTTGCACAACAAATAGAACATGAGTCTGTTTAGGTTTTCTCAGAAATAAAACTGTAAAATTGACCTTTTAATCGATAAAACCAGAAACCTTTTCTTTTTCACCCATAACAGTGACAGTAAAAAAAAAAAAACCCTAAGGAAGCATGGAAAATAATTATTTTTTTTAACTTTAGTAACAAATGATTCAAAAAGCAAGGATTAATCGACCCAGTCATTAGTACATTTTCGTCAAAATAAATATAAATAAATGGCCAATCATATCACAAAAAAAATATTAGTGAAGAAGCGTATTTTTGATTAATTATTTTATTGATTAGCCGTTCATTGATGATTAACATTTAATCATTTGTAATTTAATTATTTTCAAATTTTGATTTCTATTCTTATCATTTTGAGTTTGACATTATTTTCTTTGCATGCTTCATTCATATTCTGCTTTGTTTGTTGATTATTTTCTTCATGTCCCCACCCCCGGATCTCATTTTTCCTTTTAAATCTCTTCTTCTTCTTAACCCACACTCACTCACCTGGCTGTGTACTAGAACTTACCATGCCGCCTTCTTCATCATCATCAGTTTGTTATTCCACCGCAGATTCCGCACATTCCTTGCAGAATCCAGCACAGGGCTGTGTTCGGCGGTGTGTAATAATAATAATAATAATAATGCAATTCTACGCTACAGGCGATGATAAAGTATAAACCCTTCTTCTTTTATCGTCGCTTTTTTTTTTCTCTACCAAAATATAACTCCTCCTTTGCCTTCTTCTAACAGACACACAGGCACACAGAAATTATTCCATTTGCAAAAAATATCAATAACCAACGAAAATAAAACCTTGAAACACAAAAATAAATGTACTTTTATCATGAAGTTGAATAAAAATCAGTAGCCTCTCTAGTCTATATACTCAGTAGTGTGTGACTGGTGCATTGCAAAAAAAAAATAAAATAAAATAAAACAACTTTTTTCTTTTTCTGCTCTTCTTGGGTCAGATATGAGGGTGGGACGGGAAGATTTTGCATGGTGTGGTGATATTTTTATGATTTTTGACTTGTCCCCAGCCAACACTATTTGTTGGCATGCATATTTTGGGATGTGGCCGTGGGAGGCTGATAAAATAATTTGCAAGAAAGGAAGATTCTACACTACAGCAATGATTACTACTACTCTACTAGTAATAGTAGATGAAATAGCGTATTATAGCAGATAGCAGTATTTAAGTAGTAAATGTGTAGGTGGAGTCAGAGGATACCCCCTACTTGTCAGAAATAGATACAACTACTACTAATAACCAACCATGTACACTTTTTTCCCCTGTAGTTTTCATCTTGAAATGCTAAACTAGTTATTATTGCATCTGTCGTTTTTTCTAAAGATTGAAATAAATGATTATAGTAAATAATACTAGGCTCGAAAATTTTCTTGCTTTCACCTTTTTTAATTTGTAAATAAAAATGACTGTTCTGTTAAATGATACTCCAACAAATTAATTTTCTTGTAACCAACACTGTTGCAAAATAAACATTTGCACACAACGTGGAGGAAGAGAAACCAACAACAAACTTATTTCATTTATTTCTGAGGTCTTTTCTGATGTATACAAACAAAATAATTTTAAAACAGAAAAATATTGGTCACACCGACTTAATGTGTTTTTTCTTTTCACTCTGTCTCGCCTTACGAAATGGTTTTTCGATTTTTTTTTATAATTATTGTTTGCAACATTGCTGCTTCTTCAAGAACCAGAGAAGATGGTGGCTATTTGTTCAATAGCAATAATTTTATCTTTAACATCAAATTTTTATCTGAAACATTACATTTTACTTTGCAAAACGTTTTGAATCCAGCTTTTTAGCATTTTAAACAAAATTCCTCTTTTTAGCACCATCCCCGCATCTCCCGATTTCTTATTGAATTGCTAGTTTTTTATTTTTTTTTTTTTTTTTTTTTTTTATTGCAGTGTTTTTTTGTTAGTATGCGATAATAAAAAAAATCACTCCTCTCTCTTGTATATGTTGTTTGTTGCAATTTTCAACACCTTATTTTGTGTTTCTACAATACACTTAGTGAATCGGTCCTTTTTTGTGAGCTTTTTTTTTTTTTAACTTTTAAAACAAAAAACAAAAAAAATCGAGGTCAAAAAACATGTTGCTTTGTTGCAGAATTGAACATTGGAAAATAAATTCATTGTATCGAACTGTGCATTCCCCGCCTCTCATGTTGTTTTTATTATTTTTATTGTTTCTTTCTGTTATTTGTTGAACCTATTTATATTAAAAAAAAAAAATCACTTTTTGTCACTTGTGATCAATTTTTACAAGATTTTTCAGCAAAATATTTTTTGCTTTACTTACACACCCTCTAAAACCAACTATTAAAAAAAAAATCAAAGAAAGGGTTTGAAGAAAAAAAATTGTAATCTTGCCTTTTGTTTGATTTTGTCAAAAGTCGTTAACATTTATCTATTTTTATTATTTCTATTACTATTTTTTTTTTTTTTTTTTTTTTTAAAAAAAAGAAAAAGATCGTACGTTAGAGGAACATCAACTCATGAACTTCATTTGGTTTTTGTGTAAAACTAAAATACACTTGTGATAATTTTGTTATCAAGTGTAAATGAGACAAGATGACATTTTAAAATGCTTTTATTTTATGGCAACTAAAAATGTGTTTGATAATTTGTTTTCCTTGTCAACTTTTTCAGGTGTTATAACTTATTTTTATTATTTCCTTCTTGTTCGAAAGAAGTTGTAATTTTTTTTTATAATTTTCTACTTGGTTTCTTGATGATTTTTTTGAACGATTCTCAAAATAATAACAATTGTTAAAACTTTCTGATTATAGCAAAATTTTCAATAATTGCAAAAATTAGGTAAAAATTAAAAAAAAAAAAAAAAGCCCTGACATAATGCTTTTTTTCAAAAATTTTATTTTTGTAGTTCTGCTCAGGTACCACTTGTTTTTTTTTTTTTTTTTTTT
Source organism: Acanthosepion pharaonis (assembly GCA_903632075.3). NCBI lineage: Eukaryota > Metazoa > Mollusca > Cephalopoda > Sepiida > Sepiidae > Acanthosepion > Acanthosepion pharaonis. The sequence continues at coordinate 173,026 of CAHIKZ030000572.1, read as the reverse complement.
TTTTTTTGAAAGCTTTTAAGTTTTTTGAAGGAGATAAAACGTTTTCATTACCAATTAATTTTCATGATTATTTTTAATATGCTTGCAGCTTGCTTGAGCACTTAATTTTTTTTTTTTTTTTTTTTTTATGAGCCAGGCAGGGTTAGAGGTTAAAAAGGGATAAAAACAAAATGTACAACAACACTAACACACATACTTTCATAATTTAATTTATTTTCAAATTTGTTATACTCTAGAATATACTGCTAATATATATATTGCTGTTAGACCAATATTGAGAGAAAGAAATGCATTGAGATCTCAAGTTTATTTTGTAAAATATTTTGTATTATAAAATCAGAAGTGAATAAATTTTAAAAGTCAACCTTTCAACAAATCTTTCTATCAACACACAGCCACTGAAAATAAAGTCAAATTTAATGATTTAATTCAAGTTATTCATTCAATACTGTAAAAAGAAAAAATGCTTCCTTTATGTAATTTTTTAATATTGTATGATGAAAGAAAAGAACCTCAGGAAAGCCTCCCCCTCCTTTAAATAAATGATGAGTAGCAGAGTCTGATCATTCTCTGCTTAAAATGGCCACTTGAACATCACCTCTCCAGCGCAAAGAAAAAGGAATATTTCTTATTTTTAACCCACTGTAATTTAGGGAAAGTTAAAGAAACTAGAAAAATCACAGGAATTATTTTATTAACAAGCTTAAAGAAGATATTGTTCACTGATATGAAAACAGTTTTTAAAATGCATTTTCAACAAATCTGTTGCATCATATAAATTCTTGTAGGCATTCATTAAAAAAAAAAAAGAAAACCCCTAGAGTTAGCCTTTTACTTTGAAAGGCTGCTGTTTTCTTGTAACTAGCTGATAATAGACTTTCCACAAGATAGATTGACTTGCTTGGAACATGTCTGGCATGGCTTCTAATACACATGGTGTGATGAATAAATTGTTACTGAAATTATGCAAAAAATGAAAACAGATCTCATTGTAACGGATATATTTACCAAAATTACACAAAAATATCTTGAAATACTAAAGAGTAAAATCACCATTGGCTTCAACCACAACCTCCAGGAGACTCTGGAATCTCCTGCAACTCTTCTGGATGGTCTTCTTGTTTAAGTTGGTGAATGCTGCCATAATCCTTCTCTTCAGTTCATCTTTGGTGTTACAAGGAGTTTTGTTGGTCTCTTGCTCAACTGTGCCCCACATATAAGAATGAAGCGGGGTTGCAGTCTTGAGAGTTAGGTGGTCAGATGTAAGGGGTCATGTGGTCGCAGAAATTGTTTGATGGCCATGCCTGGATTCTCCTTATTATGTAGTATGTTGCATAGTCTTGTTACCAGACATAGGGTCTTCCACCAGCCATCCTCTTAACCCTGGGCAGCACTATCTTCTCAAGGCACTTGATGTAGGTCTCCGTGTTGAGTCTGAGGCCCTGTGGGAAGATGAATGGAGGCATAACATTACGATCACAAGTGATCACTCCACCATGATGTTGACTGGATATTTAGTTTTCATCACTCTCGGCTTCATCTTTTGGGGACACAACAGCCAATGGTTGTTCTGTGTGTTCACCATCTTATCCTGGCAGAAATTTTTCTCATCAGAAAAACCAAAGCATGTTCAGTTGGAGTGGGTACTTCAAAACCTTCGTAGCATGGTCCTTCCTCTTGTTCTTCATGGCTCTGGATAAAAATTGTCCCTTTCTCATCTTGTATGAGAAATACCGAGTATCTTCGTGAACTGCCTGCCTGATAAGAAACCCAGATGCTCCTGTGTCCCTGGCTATAGACCTGATTGACTTGACGGGATCGTTGTCAATCATAGCCTGGATCTCACCAACAAATTCAGGAGTTCTTTTCTTATCAGAACAATCAGTGAGTTTTTATGAGCTGCTGTACCTTCATAATCACCATTAGACTCATCCAACTCTTTCTGAATCACCTGAACAATCCTCAGATTGACACCCAAACATTCTGAAATCTTCATATTGAAATGCCAGGCAGGACAATATGCTGTTTCCAGATTTCTTGTAGAGTGAATTGCATCATGGTGCTCTTTTTCTCACAGATGGTAACCCAACTGACCCTACTATAATGTGCAGTTGACAAAATCAAAAACAAACCATGTGCTTGCACAAAATTAAAAATATAAAATGGTGACAATTTACCCATCGCACCCTGTATACTCATTATATACAATCTAGTGGGTAGGATTTTAATCTAACAACTTTTCTCAATGCATCCAATACTTTATTGCAGTTTGAAAAAGTAATTTTTTTTTTTTCCTATTTACTTTCAATTAGGTGACAGTTGGTTGTTTTCTTAACAACACTTATTCTTGTGGAACAGCAGATCATGACAATAGAATTACAGTGTATAGCAATTGACTAAAGTGATTTAAAAAAAATTATATATTTAAAACCATTTTTATATAGTGCTTTCATTGTTCATATATTCTAAGGCAGAACATTAATTATGAACTGTCCCTTTGACATTTTCCTTTTCATGTATGTCACATGTGACATACTTTTACCAAAATCTTATATGAAACTTTGTTAATGGAAGGAAAAAAAAACAAACTTTTGGAGGTACTTTAGTAGATTTCTGACTGTAAAAAAAATGTCTAAGATGACTTTGAGTAAAAATGCTGCCTTTCTATAAAATGTTCCATCTTGTTTAACAAAGTGTCCCAAATCAGGAAACGTTAGTGAAAATACCATTGAAATATTTTCTATTTGCTACTAGCTAACTTTTTAAGTAAATTCCAATACTCAGAAGTCAATCCTTTCTCAGCTGTAACATTTTCAATTTTGCTTATAATTGTTTTTCTAAAGAAAACTTTCAAAACTTTGCAAAACAAAATATGCCTAGATTAAACCAGTATTTAACATAAATGGAAAAAAGCAAAGTTTTAATATTGCCTTAAATTTTCTTTGAAATTTTGTGTACATATTTTGAAACACCATTTGGTTTTCTGATAATGACCTCTATGATCCTAGATAATAAAAAATATATACAACACCTAGAAATGTTTCAACTCACACTTGATATATGATTAAAATTGCATACAATATACTTTTAAATAATTAAGAAAATATCCTAATTTAATTCTCTAAACTTAACTTTCTTCTTCCAAATTCATCTATTGGTGGGTGGAGGAATGCTGACTTCATCAAGCAATACTAAAGGGGTCAGTCTTATATAAATCTGTGATAACAACAATTTACAAATAACTAAACTGGAAGTAAAGATTGAACTTCAGACTATATAATCGTGCAATTGGCACAATAATTTGATTCCTGGCGGATTTTTTCTTTCCTCTTTCCAAATTATTTCCTTCACTCAAACCAGAGATTTTTTTTTTAATCATTTCACCCCTAGCAAGGCAACAAAGCAACTAAGATACAAGATGAATTTATGGTAACAACTATCTATTTCAGCTGTAAATATTTGCCAGAATCTAGTAATGTGCTTAAATTCATAAAGAGGAAAGCTCATCAGAACAAATTACCATGAAAGTATAGAAAAGGCACAGGGAAATTGTTACAGCGATGGGAAAGTGACTGATGCCAAGATGTCAGGACCAATAACATTGCAGATTCTTCTTTGTATTTTATCAAGAATTTCTAAATACATAACAGAAGCACCAGACCAAATGTAGCAGCAATATTCAATGTATGGATGAATGGTAGACTTATAAATATGTAAGATGCGAAAAGTTGTCTAGTAAAACATGGTAAACCAACTTTCCTAGCAGCAGACCTAGCAATTGATTCAATATAATCTTTTCACTTCATGTCATTGGAAAACATTAACCTGATAAGGCACAATGAGTCATTCTCCTGGAGGTTAGCATCAGGCATGCTGACTGAAAGCAAAAAGGTTCTCTGGGATGATAAAACGAGATCAATTTCGTTTTGGTCGCGTTGAAAATTAACAAGCCACTTCTTGCACTAGTTAACAGATTGTAGGTCATTTTTTTTTTTTTTTTTTTTTTTTTTTTAGATCAGCTGCCAATTTGATCTTATTGACCCAATCTAATGTCTTGTTGAGACAAGAGTAAATGGTTGTCATCAGCATAGATACCAAGTTGGGAACTGATGACATCAGGAAGGTCATTGATGAAAATTAGGAGCAGGTTTAAAGAATGTAAAATGATCTAGAAGAAGAAAAAAAAAAAGAACTTGTTTTGTAGCATCAAATGTAGCACCACATGTAACTTTGCTGACTACTTTGTTACCTTGACTTTAATCAAATCATTCTTCTAGCCAGTCAGTAGATGATCAATAGTAAAGACAAGTGCCAGTCAAGTCTGAAATTAAATGCCATCCCTCCTATGGTCAATTAAAATAACAAAATGACTTGACAAGTAAGCTTAGATATATGTCAGTAACAGACTTTAGCTAAACAAAATGATTGCACAGTTAAAAATCTATGCATCTCCAAAAGGAGGACAATTGAAATTTCTACTTATAACTAAAGGAGTTTATGCGATCATTACTGCAATAAAAATGTCTTTTAAATTTAAGGTACTTAGTTTTCTAATAGAATGAGATATAAACTGCATATGATGATCTATTTTATTCTAATGTTCAGTCAAGATGCTTGCTTTTAAAATTGTCATAAAATATTTGAAATTATTTAAAAAAAAAAAAAAAAAGCAACAAAAACGGTAAACACAACAGTGAAAAGTTAAAAGGATAGATTTTTTTTAATTTCACCTTGACAAAAAAAAATGAATATGAACATAATTTTGGATTTGGGCATTTTGTCCTTAATCAATTCTATGAACAAGTAGGTTAATTATGAAAATGAGGTTTTGATGTTGTCTATGAAATAGGCTGATATGAAGAGACCAATTTTGGCTTGCTTTTTTTACAAACTGATTTATTTTCACATCTGGTGAAACAGGTTCTAACTCTTCTGATTGATGAAAATCTATTGTAGTAGGAGATACGATGTCTTGAGAATAATAAAAAAAAACATTTTTTTACAAGAATCTGTCAGCCAGACTGTATAGGCTAATTTTAGAAATTGAAATGGCACAGAAGACAGTTTAAAGTATAATTTAGCTGTTACAACATTAACTATAATATTTCATTGTCATAATCTGGTGTTATTTTCTAGATGCAGTTTATTCTGTTCCTCAAGAATTTGTTGTTACTTAATTTATCTTAAAACTGTCACCACAACAGGCAAAAAGTTCTCTATTTATTGACTTTGAAAAAAAATTTAATGAAATATAAGTTTGTATACACTATGATAGGTGCATAGTCTAGTGGTTAGAATATTTGCTTTCCAACCATAGGACCTGGGTCAAAAACTTTCCATGATTGATTTAAAATTTTTCATGTTTAACAGAAGTGATCCCAGTGTGCAGCACATTTTGGAAAGTTCCTGAAAACTATATCATGGGTTGACTCGAGCCTTGTGAGTGAAATTGGTTAGATGGAATTGTTCATCAATGGTTGTAGCAGCACAGTCACAAGTCATCGCGAACAAGGGTTTGTGTGCATTGACCTGGTTCAAACTGTTGATCATATCAAATAAACTCTCTCCCAAAAACTGTAAGGTCTGTTCAGTATTATTGTAGTACAAACAACAAGTGGGCTCTGTGTGTGAACAAAATGTGAATGTGCCTGAGCAGACACTTGTAACAGGGCAAGTATGCTTGGATATGAGGGGCCAGCCATTATACATTATGAAAGGAAATAAATTTTTGGCATATATATATATATATATATATAATATTAGTGGTCTATATATATAATTCCCAAGGGGATAGAATCCAGGTAGAACTCGATGTCCAGGACAGAGTAAGAATATAATATAAAAGTCTCAAACATTAATATTCCAAAGTAATAAATTATGACCATGGAATATTAGTGTGTGAGCCTTTTTTGTATATATTTCTTCTTTTTTTTTTCTTTTTCTTTTTTTTTTTCTTTTTTTTTTTTTTTTTTTTTTTATGATGATGCAATTTTTCTTATAAAACCATTAAAAAATCCAGAAACTGTCAATTTGTGGCTTGTAGATGTTGCTCTAATGCCTGAAACAAGTAAATTTTCATATAGGACACTAAGGACTGACAAAACTAAAAACAATATCTACAGGTACCTATTATTGTGGGTGGAAATGATTGATGTCATGAAAAGCCAACCGTTTAAAATCAACATCAAAATGTCATGTTTATCCATGGATGCTAATTTATATGATAATGTCAACTAATCAATTTAGGCAATGTGCTGAATTAGTCTTTAATTTTATTTTCATTTTCAAATGAAATGATGCATGATAAAATGAAGTCTTAAAAACAATTCTATAATTGTCTTATTGTTAGTTTTAGTCTCTCTAACTGAAGCTGTTATTGTTAACATGGATTAGGCCTGTAACTGAAATTGAAATTTATATTTTAGATATATTTAATATTGACAACAATAATCAGTTCATGGTCTTCTGAACAGAACATTCCCAAAATGCATCCTTAAAGTTCACAATTCTTTATTTTGGTAATTTAACAGATTCTCAACTGAAGTGAGTTTCCTCATTTTTATGCATGTAAAAATAGGTTACTTCATACTTCCCATGAAATACAAACCGGTAAACACATTCTTTTAATTCATGTGCTGGTCATTTCTAGTTTGTTGGCACATAAAAAAAAATCTACAGAATTTTTGTTGGATACTTAACCATTTACTAATCACATTATAGCCTGTTAATATCTTGGTTTTATCAAATGCCATTTGCTTTTATTTCTCTTAGATAATTTATAAAACTTGTTTCTCTCACATCTTTGAAGAATTGACAAACTTGTTATAGATTTAGATTTGAGATTTGATAATTATGAAATCCTCTACTAAAACTTGGATTTCATTAAAACTGACGGACAATAATTCAGATGAATAAATGTTAACCTGAAAGAAGTTGTTTATTAAAAGAAAAGCAAAAGTTTAAACTTAATTTCTTTTCCTTTTTAATTTTGCATAAAGTTGTATTTTTTTTGTTCTATAAAAACTAAAATTTAGATTTATACTTAAATTGCTTTATTAATTTAAAAAATTATTTAATTCTTCCATCTTTCTCTCTTTATAAATGAAAATTGTATTGGTTAAGAACAAACTTTCAAATTACTTCCTAAAACTATTATGAAAATTTCCAAATGTCTATGCACAAAGAAATCCAAGTAAATCTGATTGTATTTTTTTTTCCAGTTGCATTGTTAAAGTCACAAATTCTAAATTTGCTTTATATTTTTTTATATGAATACAAATTAAACTTTAATTTAGTAATATATATTGTTTTTGTTAAGGTTAAAAAAGAAAACTATGAAAACTACCTAAAAATTAAACAAGTCAATTTCTGCAGTAGCAAGTATATGAAATTTAAGCATTTATCATATGAGTTTTTATGCATTTTACTTAAAATTTGCACTTGATAATTTTGTTTGCCTAATTCTATCACAATTCATTTGCTCTGATAATGAAGTCTAGTTATGCAAGCATCATTATCAACAAAAAGCTCTTTTTTTTTTCTTTTAATCTAATCTTTTCTATTAGTCTTTTATATTACTCCCTACTTTTCTCTTGTTCATGTCTCACTGCTTTTCTCATGATTTACCCTAAAAATAGTGCATTGTATCTTATCTTCATTTCAAGTCATCAACTTCATACACTACCTGCCTCCCCCACCTTACTGCACCCTAATCTCGTCATATAAACATGGCCATCTTTCCCTTTTATGCTGGATAGATAAATTTCAGTAATGTATGTGTGGAAACTGATTAAAAGTAATTTCCCATTAGAATCTGTGCTTTAAATAAGTGGGATTATTTCATTATTTTAATTTAGTCAATTTCTGGTCAGATCGTCTCATAAATGTTAAAAACAACAAATAAAACTATATTGATTTTTTATATTTAAATGCTGTTTTAGATGTTTTTAACTAATGTTTTTTCTAGATATTGTATAAGAGGATATTAGGAAATTAGCTTAATTTGAAAAGCTTAGCCATGCAATTTATGAGTAAAAGCTTGCAGCTCCTATAAATTAGAACCTGCATTTTTCTTTTATAAGAATAATATACAGAATAGAAATGATGATTTCACAAAATGAATAATCTCACATTTTCTTAGATACTTAATAACTATGATTCTTCCATTTTATATCATATTCTGAAGATTCTTTCTTGTAGACATTTCTATCTCTAAGACACAAGACATAAGTTTCACCATTATGCAAACTTCTCCTTTCTAAGAACATTATGGTGATGATTGAACAGTATAAACAAAATAATTCTTAAGGTTTTTAGTAGAATTATAAGTGTCTATTTATTTGCTTCACACTCTTTAAATGGAAAACAATTGTAAGGAAAGCAAATAAATATATTGTCAAAGTTTTATTTCTTTTTTTTTTTTTTAAATTTTTATTATTATTTTAAAGGTTGTTTTATCTATTTCATCCCCCCCTTTATGTGCTTAATATAATATTAATATTTTTAGAGAAGGTTTAAATCTGTATTTTTCTCAATTAATGACTACATCAATATATTAATCAATAATCAGTAAGTGTGCAAAAAAGCATTTTTTTTTTTTTTTGTGTGTCATTAGTTAGGATCCATGCCAAACAAAAATTTATTTACTTTATCTTTTTATAAATAATTATTAGCACTTAATGAGTATCATTCATGAATTGGGATTTGTATTTGTCATTGATACAAACTTGATTCTTTTGCTGTTAGAATGAATGCCTGTTATGCTTCAATGAATTTGTAAATGCATTCAATTGCATAAAAATCGAATTGATTTTTCATTTCTTCCATCATTTCAGTTAATAAACTGTTTTTACAAAACCTTTTAAAATTAAACTTGATATATCATGTTGCTTGTTTAATCAAAGGTGAGTTTTCTTAATGATCTTTGTCTACTTGATCTTTAAGAAATGTGCAATATGATATTTAATGGAATTTCTCTTCTGCTTTCTTGCCTGGATTTCAATTTGATTTTATGCATTATTGCTTGAAAGTCAGTTTACCATTAGAATTGATATTTTCAAAAAATGTCAGAGAAATAGGTTCTATTCTAAATATTTTGTGGAAGAGAGTATTTATAATAACCAATATATTAGTTATTATAAGTGTTCCTAATCAGTAGTTAAGCATGGCCTTCTCTTGTTTAATATCAAACTGGGAACTATTTGTAAATATCAGGTTGTGTTAATGAATCAGTTTGTGCTTTTAAAACAGTTGCTGTATGTGGTGATGCTGGAAATTCAAAGTAATATTTTATATAAATGCTATATTTTATAAAAACAGACATGAAATTAAAATAAATGGATGCATAATAAAAAAGAAAAAAGTGATGTCAAAAATATGCATTTCAACTTTTATCTTGCATTTTTCTTTGTTGAATTTTCTTTTTTTAAAACTTAAATGAAACATTTCTCTGAATATATAAAAAGCCATAGCCTATATCTCAGCCTCTGGTATTTATCTGATTATTTTGAACTGAAACTAAGCAAGTTCGCATGGATAATTACTTTGATTGCAATATTTTGGAATTGTTATTCATAAATGTTTGCTTTTATTGTAAAAATGTTTAAAATCTATTTAATCTCATGTTCTTGACCTACAAAACTCCTTAGGCTATTAGTTATCATCTTCTCATTCTAATATAGATTTTCTGTTTATAATTGTTACAAACACAGAAAACTGATGCTACAATAATATGCATAATTAATATTGTTATTAATCTTTAGAATTTCAGACATGCTGTTCCTCTTAAAATAGAAAATTTCATCTGAAGCCACCCTGTATTTTCAGTAGGATATTGCTACTTAAATATTACTGTAACAATGACAATGTGCTTAAAAAATTGGCAGTTTTAGGATTGGTTTTATATTGAATTATCCATAACTAATGATTAATCATCTTAACTGACACAATTTTAATGCAAATATTTTGAATGCTTTTGAAAACTTTTTCTTTTATGCTGTAAGCTTAGTTTATTTTCTTTTTGCTCAAAATTTTGATATATAACCTTATAAAATTCTAAAATATACTTTTTTCCATTTATTTGGAATATAGAGTAATTTTACTTAAAATTTAATAAAATTACTTAGTCAGTCCATGAACAAATTTGAGTTGAAATTTGTTTTATGCTTAAGCAAGAATAATACAATAACTGATTTTTTTTTTTTTTTTTTTTTTTTTTTTTTGGCTTTAAAAAAATAACTATGCATAACTATGCATAACTATTCATTTTTCTTCCATTTAACTGAAGCAAAATTTGAAAGAAACAAATATAATTTATTGTTATTTAAAAAATAAGATACTCTTAAAGTTAAAAAGTTATACTTTTAAATATTAAGCTTTTAAGTATCATTAAATGACTAAGCCAAAATCAGTTATCAAAAAAAAAAAAATTACAACTGATAATTGCAAGAAATTCTGATTTGTCTATTCAGTACACATGAAAAAATGTAATGAATATATTCAAGAATGCATTAATAGCATTTCCTTCTAAAAGTTATTGGAAATCTGGATTCTATACAGCTTCCTCTGATGTTGATTATCTGAATCATTTTGTCGTTCATTTATGAACTTTTATAATTTTCATTCAAAACTTGGCTTTTGGACTCTATGGATATTTAATTTTTTTTTTTTTTTTTTTTTTTTAATCGATATCTAATAGTGACTACGACTTCCACACATCACTGCACAACTGTGATGACATCCAAGGTTGGCTGTGTATACATATACACCTGACTCTCTATGTTCACAGGTTTGGTCATGATCAAATTCAACAAAGAATAATGACAAATGCTTTTCAAATCACTGATTGGGGAAATAGCAAACAATACAATTTCTTACTTAACCAGCAATGTCTTCCTTTGGCTTTATCGATGTAAACTGCTATTTTACTGCCTTCCAGCCACAGAAAAAGGACCCTCACATTCACTGCCTGTGGTCTCAGCACCTGCTGACTCATCACGGCTGGTCTTTCTCTCACCCTCTCTGACTTCCTGACTGGATGCTGGTCCCTAACTCACTGCTTGCTCCTTCCTGACTGACTGCCCACTACCTGACTTGCTTGGTCATTATATGAATACAGATTGGGATCCTACCACCCCTATCCATCCATTTGTGTTCTAGAAAAGGAGACCATCCATTCAGCTTTTGGGTGGTCAGTTTTTCAAAGGACTCTACTTTTATCTAAAATCACTAACAAAATTTTGTTTTCCAATTCAAAGGCAGGCTGGAGACAGGGTTCCTGAAAACTCTGGTCATTAAATTGACTTAAAAGATGGACTAGAGACAACAATCCTAAGAAACACTGGTAATTAAATTGATTCAAAGGAAAAAGGATTTATTCATCTCCTAAGGATATGGAAGAAACTGTATTGCTCTTTGTTTTGCATAAGAAAACGCTTTTTCTCAGTATATATCATTATCAATCATTTCAATCCCTCTAGGCAATAATCAAATAGATACAGAATTTTACAGTAAGAAAAGCCTTCCTGGTGATATTCTACTATTGATTATGACATGAATTGATTCTAGAAATAAACATTGCATTATTTATTACCTCGTAAGGAAATCATTGCTGAAATTCCTGAACAATAATTAAAATGCTTTTGCATGACGCATGACACTCCTGGGACAAGTAATCAAAGACTGAGCTGGAATTCTTCCTTGGAGAATCTTATTGAGATTTGAGTATATATTTGGTAACTTCTGAAGAAATTGCATTCTAGGAGTTCTCTCAAGTAGAACAAGGTTTAAATTGACATAAGTAATAAAAAAAAAAGAAAAGTATAATAGGCTGCATCAAAATGAATTGATTGTAGTTTTAAACAATGATCTTTCCACCTTTTTAATTGTGCTTGGTCTGTTGCAAGTAGATAATAATACCATTGGTTCACAGCCAATGTTTTCCTTTTAATATTGATATCAAAGAGAAATTCTTTCTGCCTATTGCTCTGTAATGATTGTTCCAGGTATATATCTGTATGACCTTTTTTCTTTTGAATTACTGAACCAGTTATTCATATTTGGGGATTTAACCTCTTTCTGAACAAACAGTTTAATCATGCAAAGACTGACTGCTATCGATGTCTGCAGGTTTAAGATCTTTTGAGAAATGGACAAATATTTTTAACCATAAACTGAGCTAGCGTATTGCTGAGCCTTACAAGTACAGTTTGTAAGTCTAGGTCAGTCTGTTTCTTATGCTGCCTGATTGGAGTCTGTTTAAGGAAAATGAAGATCATCTCCAAATTAAGTAAGACAGTAAAGGAAATTAATAATTTTCTGTGGTTGATAGATACAAGACTTGCTCTTTTGAAAGTAACCAATAAGTGCACAGTACACATTTCAATAAATGTTTTTTTTTTAATCTCCTGTAGTTGTAGTTGGTTTTTACATTAACAAGTTAGGATAAAGATCTGCCAATAAATAATTTTCCTTTTTAACTGATTTTTAGATTGAAATAATGCAGATTATTCATCATTTTAAACACTGTCAAAAAAATATTTTCTCCAGTTATAGGATAAAATCTGTCTAAGTGTATCAAGTTCTTTTAATATTTGTCTATATTTATGAGATGAGGTATTGTAATTATTCACACTATTTAGGGTTCAATTTCAAATTCCATTCACCTGGAGAAGGCTGGAGCATACAATGGCCAAAATGTCATGAATATGGCAACAAAGATAATAACAGTCTGAACAATGGAAATAGTGTAAACAAAGTTCTTTTCTATTTAATAAATGGGTTTTTGTAGCACCTCTTAGAAAGAAAAGAATTTCCGAAATTGTTTTATCATAATAATAAAATTTCGAAAAGAAAATGTTAGATATTTAAGTATATCTTTTATTGATTTCTTATAATTTATTCATATTATATTCTATTAAATATTATGAACATTCAATTCAATGATTCAAAAAGGCTGAAATCGCTTGTTTGAGGTTTTGTTTTTTCTTCACAATACCTTGAACAAACTGTTTTGGCTCTTTCAATCCTACTAAGAGCATTGAATGTTTGTCACAAACATATATTTATTGAATTTCTCTTTGAGCATTTTTTTTTTTTTTTTTTTTTTTATTCAAGAAAGTTTAAACTTAGAAACATTTTTTTCCCTAGTCTTAAAGAAAGTTAATGTTGTATTTAGATTATAAAAAAACTTGTTGATAAACCAAATTTTTCAACAATGTTAGCCAAGATAAGTGCCTGCAATTTTGCTGATTGTTTAAGCAAAATATTCATTGTCAAGGCTGCTTAAGTCTTAATCGCAGCTTCTATCTTTGTTTATCTAAAGTCTTGTTGCTCTTACTTAAACTTGATTAAGTATCTTACAAAACAAAAGCTGCACAATTTCCACTAATTGAGCAGAACTCATCTCTTAACACTTTCTCTTTTACAACACTTAAAATCAGACTTTAAAAATTTGGGCAAACTGCCAATAATAACAGAACATTTAGAGAGGAATGAAACTTTTAAGAGTTTTCCTTAATGAAATCACCTCATTACTTGTGTCCTTTTTTTTCCTTTTTTCCTAGTATATACCTTTGCAGATTTTATTTTTTTGTGAATTTTCTGTGTATTCCATGATATTACTTTTGGATAAGTGTCTTTGATAGGAGATTGTCATTTTCCTGCTTGGCATTATTTTTAACATAATTACCACTTGTGGACCTCTTACAGCACTGATTGGTCATTTACTTTTAGATTTTATAAAAACAAAAAATTCATGAGTTTTAAACTGATTTTAGTGAAAGGAAACCTTTTTCAAGGACATTATTAAAGCTAAGTATTAATCATATATATATATATATATATATATATATATAACATATATACAATAGGAATTAAATGACTTTCTGTTAATTACTACATTTCTTAAATTATCACTGTACCTGTCCGTTAAAATAGCTATTGAATATAATTATTATGTGGGTTTTGTAATTTTAATGTATGGTCAATAATGATTATATAAACAAGTTTGAAGTAAGCTATCTTCAAAATAGTTAACAGTATCTATGGCTTGCATTAATTCCATTAGAGATGTTTGCCTATTTGGATTGGAGAGCAGTATAGTTTCTTATATTGATTTCATATAATTCACATTAAAAATTAGAATATAGTATTTATTATAAGTCATGATCATGAGTCCTATAATTCATTAGTTATAGGGGCACCTCATGTATTGCAACCACAGTAGAAGTGGGTGTGTCTTGAGCAAGATAAGCTGATGAAACACATCTATCACTAAGTTGGTTTGAATTCTGTTTTCCTTCTTCTAGACTGGTTGTCACTAGTGATGGGACGATTAATCGGAATCAAGAAATGGAAATATTGGAACCTTTTGGAGTATTGGAATCGGCATTAGAATTGGAGAATTTTTAACCTGATTTCTGATTTCAAAAACGTTTCTTTTGAATTTTTTTTCTATTTAAAACTTAATTTTTCCATTGCTGATACTAATGATAAAAAGATATAGATATATTTATTGATTTTAAACTATCAGTAAAGCTAAAATCTATAGATTATAATACCTAAGTATGAGGTAAATTTTTTTAGTTGTGTAAAAAAAAAAAAAAAAAAAATAAAAAAATGAAAAATAAAAATAATAAAATTGAATCTACAAGTTTCTACTCAGTTTTTGAACTTTCCACAAAGTTCACTAGTTTAAAGACTTTCAGTTCAAAATAAATTTATTTGTAATTTCTTTTTAAACATTGTTAATTCACCCATTTAATATTATAAATTATTAATTTAATAATTATAACCAAATTACATAATATAAACACAAAATGTATTCATGTTGTTGTTCTGCTAGGCTCTCTTTTAAGACAATTTTTATTATTTATATTTTTTTTTATTTTTTTTTTTTTTTTTTAAATTTATAAAGTAAAAAAAAAAAAAAGTGTTGTTTACATTTCCTTTGGCAGGAATTTCATACATTCAAATGACTGTATGGAATTCCCGCCAATGTCACATTTGATTTCTTCACATAAAAAATTGACATTGTATCACAAATTGTCCTCATGGTGAGGCAGTTAAATTACAATAATTTCACATACACTTTTCAATGTAAGTTTTACAAAAATATTTTTAACTGAAAATATTTTCACATAATTTGTTTTTTATAATGGTTTTAATCCATAAAATCATTTTTAGTCTCAGTTATTGAAAAGATTTAATTTTGTTTACGTAGTATGCTCCATAAACAAAATAAATCTTTTCAATAACCAAGACTTAAAAGAGTAAACATTCTTTTTATCAAATGTAAATTTGTTTCTACAAAATTTATGTATTAAAATTTTATAGCTTTCAAAACAGATTTTCATCTTTATTTGATCTTACTTTCATTTTAATGCTTTGTTCCCTTCATTGAAAAATGCCACATATAAAATTTTAAGGAGATTGCATAATATTTAGAGGGAAACTTTGCTGGTTAAAACTTAAAATATATAAGGTGGACAAATTTTTTTTTTTTTTTTTTTTTTATAATTAATAGCAAACCATTATTAGTTGAATCTTTACAAATTATACACATTAGAAAACTAGAAATATTTTTCTGCTAACAGTGAAAAATTTAAATTTTAACCAATGTTTGGCATTGAATCCACTTGACTTAACTGGGGTCTAAAAATAATAAACATCGGTTAAAATTTAAAAGTGTAGTTTGAAATTTTTTTTAAGATTTCTGATAACAACTCGAATAAAGCAATATGTCAGTTGCGTGATATGCAAATGTGTAAAAGCTACCTTCTTCGACACAATAAATATGTTGAAACACTTAAATACAAAGTATGTCACAGAACTCCAAAAGGAAGAGAAAAGGAAAGAAAAGATGAAAAGAACACTGCCTATCGAGTGTTCAACTATAATTAGACAGAAAAAAAATTTGTCAGCTAGTCTTTTAAGCAACAAACTTTGAAGTTATTGATCAAAGTAAAACTTAGAATATAAATGACGGCAAAGCCCCCAAAATTCATAAGTATATTTGAGAAATGAGTGAAATTGACCTACAATCTTTTTTCTGTTGAAGAAGACTTTGGTTTTAAGACTATTGAACCATAATAGTCCAAATTATCAAATTCCCTCTCAAAAGTATATAAAAGAAAATATTGTGCAAGATATATATATATATATATATATATATATAATAAAAATAAAATACAAGAGGACATCAACACTGCTACTCATTTATCTCTGAATAGTGATGGCTGGACAACTAGTTGAGCAAATTTATTCTTTTTAAGTGTAACATCTCACTGGACTACTGCAAATTTTTAAGAAAAAAATGCAGTTCTAAGAATTACTCCATTAGAAGTTTCACACACTGCAATAAATATAAGTGAATGTATCACAGAGATAGTATAGAAATTTAATATTTCTCATAGTAAAATTTATGTTCTTGTAAGAGATAATGTGGCTAATATGGCAGTAGCAGCTGTACAAGCCCAATATGTGTCATTATCTTGTTTTCTATACACCTTGCAGTTGACCATTAATGATGCCATCTTTGCACAAAGATATGTGAGGTTTATGCTTTCTATTTGTAAACAAATAGTTGGGCAATTCAATCACTCACCTGCAGCTTTTGCAAAACAGCAATAATACCAGAAAAAAAAATTAATTTACCAGATCATAAATTTATCAGGATATCCAGACAAGATGGAACAGTCAGTATTATATGATATCCAGAGTATTTGAACAAAAAAAGGCTCTTATCTCATATTATTGTGATAATGCAAAATTACATTTAGATCCAACCAATGGAAAATTTTAGAGAAATTACTGAAAATACTTAATACATATGTACAATCAATGAATTGTTTAAGTAATAGAGAAGCAACTACCTCTTATACCCCACATTAAAATCATTTATCACTTTTTTAAAAGTGGAGCAGAAAAGGGACTATTTGGTGGATTAGGTTCAACCCTTTCAACATGGAAAGCTTCTTTTAATGCTAAATTTAGCAGCTACATGGAAGACAAAAACCTTATTCTAACAACCTATCTTGATCTCAGGTTCAAGGCTGGTTTCTTTGAAAATAACTACAGTGACCTGCCTGATAACAATGCTATTGTAGTTCACTCGAGATATCTATTCTATTACGAAAGGACAAACGGATGCCTCATCCAAAGTATCACAAGATATAGAGAATGATGTCTGAAGATAAAAGTGATAATAATAGTGACTTTAATTTCAGTTTTATGAAGTCTCACTGAATTAAAGAAATAAAGTGATGAAAGTAAAGGGGAGCTAATGTGTACGAGAGTACATGATAAAGCAGTCAATGAAACAAGCAAAGAAATATATTTATTAAAACTTGAAATGTCAAAATATATTGCATTAAAAAAATATAAAAAGTGATAATGTTTTTCAGTGGTGGAATTTGAATAAAAATGAATTTACCATCATGGCATTTTTAGCCAGGAAATGTCTATTAGCACCCCCCTCTTCTGTTGAAAGTGAATAGATACTTAGTATTGGAGGTGACATTTACTTACCAAAATTGAAATTGGCTGAAAGGCAAAACAGAAGAGATGATAATGTTAATTACATTATATTTTAAGAATTTTAGGACTTAAATATGAGTAGCTAGGTACTTAAGTGATTTATTTAAAGAAATTGTTCTCTTTATTGTTTAAACTCTTACAGAAATGTTTAAATAAAAAGGATATCTAACTTTATTTCATAAGCTTTTGTATTCATTTTTCTACTAAATGTTCTATTAATAAATGTACTTTGTTCATTAAATTTCCCAAACCAACTGTAGGGCCTGAAAATAATGAATTTTAATTATTGTAGGTACCGGAATTGGTAATCGTATCGGAATCTGAAATTCAGAACAGTATCAGGAATTGTATCAGAATCATTGGTATTGTCCCATCACTAGTTGCTGCCCAAGGCTATAGAACCCAGTCTGTCATGCTATTTTACCCATAGCTTGCGGGAGAATAGATGGATTCATACCTTTCCCAAAGATATTAGCACATAAGTGAATGTAATGTATTTGACCGTAATTTGAACACAGCTCTCCAATTCCTCAATCTGAGCCACAATCCATTACTTCACTGAGCCTCTTTATAAGTCCAACTTGTCAAATATGTAAATTTTTACTCCTCTATATAAAAAGTTTTTCTTTTTACTTTTCTTCTTGAATCTCCTCATATGTATATACTGTTTTAATGTATGTATATTTTGAAACTGTTAAATCTTAAATGACTTATAAAAATTGAAACTAGGTATAAAATGACTATTATAAGCATCAATATATGAACTTTCTCTTTCACACTAAGATGGCCTTTCAAGTTAAAGGCAATATTAAGTGAAAATCCATTACCTTGCTGTTCTATTTGCAATTGCATGTACATTGTTTTGTAACAATTGACTCCTAGAAAAATAAATGCAGAACAAACTGGTAGACATTAAAAGATAACACAAACCTATGTTGAGTTTATATGGGAGCTAACTTTTTCAAATACTTATAAATGGGAACATAAATTTTAAGAATTAACTTTTTGAAATTTATAAAGATTATTTTCTAGAAATAGGATATTGAACTTTTAGATATGATAAAATCTCACCTAATATATAAAAAAATCTATACCTTGTTTAGCATACTTTAACTTTGGAAAAAGGTTGAAAATTATTGTAACAAATGAATTGTATTTTAATTATTTATTGGGCAAAGTGTAAAAAAATTGTTTGAATACCATGTTCATGAAAGCTGACATCATGATCAAGTCTATTGTATAAAAACTGTAAACTTGAGTTGATTTTGTAGAAGAGTTGAATGTTAATTAAAAAGTAGACAAGAAAAACATTGTCTTGTTTGTTTAGCAATTGTTTGTCAGTCAATCTTTATACTTTGTGTAAATTAACTTGTTCATCCCTCCCTCCCCACTCTCTGGTCAGATGTTGATTGATAATGTTTATATAACATAAAACAAACCATTCCCTGTCAGTTTCACCTCAATGTGTTCCTTTTAATTTTTGTCCATTCTTGAATATTTTATAAAAACACCTTTTAAAAATGAGTGCAGCAATATTAAAGTGTTGGAGACTATTTTGCATAGGAAAATACTGATTACTTTGTCTTTTAGTTTCAATTGCATACTCAATTGATTTTCTGAAAAGGTCATGTTTGATGTCAATGTCGTGACAATTTCATAATAATCTTACTTAAACACTGGGTACTTGAAAAATAAAATGGTTATTTTCATACCATCAAAACATATTTTCAGATTCAAAGATAAATTAATGGCCATCATAAATAAAGGGTTATTGATGTTTTTCTTTTTTTTTTTTTTTTTTTAGATTGTTACTAGAAAATATCTTTGGATAACATTGATCTGATCAAGGAAAAGTAATCATTATTTTAATAATTATGTATAGAAATAACTTATTTTTTTTAAATTTGTGTTATATCATTTGTTTAATAAAAGAAAAACCTAGTATCTGAATAAATATTCCCAAAAGCTACTATTTCAGTTTACTTTGTAATATTTGTTTTCTTAATCACTTCACCCCAAGCAAGGCAATAATGCCACTAGGATGCAAAGAGCTACTAAAAGTGAAAGAAAGAAAACATTACTAAGCAGAAAGGACAATAAGAGAACAGGATTCAGGAAGACAGAAGATTGCGATTGATGTTGCATTTAAATGTTTGATATTGTAGATGACTGGTAATCAAGAAGCTGGAAGTGTTCCACAGGTGAGAAATATGAGAAAATAAACTATTAGACTAGAACTTAGTTGCATCTAGTTATTTTAACAGTAAAATGAGACCTAGCTGCCAATCTAGTGCTATTTTTAAATTTATACGGTTAAGGAGGAAAGTTCATTAGAACACTTGCCATGAAAATATTTATAGGGAAATCCACGTTATGGCAGAGTGAGTAAAATGACTGGAGTTGAGATGCCAAATCAGAACTGATTACATTACGAACACTTCTTAGGATTTTGTCAATAATCATGAGATATATGGGAGCAGTATTCAATGTACGGGTAAATGGTAGATTTATAAATGTGCAAGATAGATTCTGATGAGAAAAATTGTCCAGCACGACACTGAACCAACTTTCCTAGCAGCAGATCTAGCACTTGATTGAATATAATCATTCCACTTCATGAGAAGGTGCAATGAGATGTTCTCCTGGAGGTTAGCATCAGCCATGTTGATGAAAGGCAAAAAGGATTTTCTATGGTGATTAAAAGATAGCAATTTTGTTTTGGAGGCATTAAGATTTACAAGACATTTCTTGCCCAAATTAACAACTGATTAAAAATCGTTTTCAAAATCAGCTGCCAGTTTTACTTCATCAGTCCTATTGAACTTAACTATTTACTCCTGTCTTAATGTTATCATCAGCATAAATACTGAATTGGGAACTGATAACATTTTGAGAATGTCTTTGATGAAGAGAAGAAATGAAGTAGGTCCAAGGATAGAGCCATTAAAGATACCCACATTGATGTAAAAAGATCCAGAAAAGTGGCCATTCAACTTGACTTTCATTACATGATTTGTTAAGAAAGATTGGATCAAATTTAAAATTCAGCAAGAGACACCATAGTTCTTCAGTTTGTGAAGAATTCCATCATGCCAAACCCTGTCAAGCACTTTTGGTGTTTTTATTTAGAGCTTATCTGACTCTTTCAGTAATAACCATTAACACATCAACAATTGACATAATAGACAAGTAGAAAGAAATATCTACAAAGACTACAGTGTGATCTGAGTTGCCAAGAGGACAGTGTTACACAGTATGACAAGAATCTGGAGAGGAGTTAAGGAACAGATCAAACAAAGAAGGATGACTGTCAGAGTTACTACGGAAATGAGTACGGAAATCTACTATTTGACTGAGGAATTGAGCAACTGAAAAATTCAAAGTCTGGACTCCGGTAACATTAGTGACATTGTAAACAAATCTTGTACATTGCTTTTAGCATAAACATTGACCACCATTCTTGTCTGAATTTTTAAAGAAAAATTGTCACTGTAATTATAAGTATTTTTTAAATTGACTCTGAATTTCTTTGTCCTCGTTGCATCTTAGTACATTTTTAGTTAATTTATTCTTTAGTCTTTAAATTGCAAGGAATAATAATAAAAATACAATAATGAAAATACTTTGAGAGCTACTATTATTAGCTTTAGACTATAGTTGAAAGAGACAGTTGTATAATAAGGTCAAGAGATAAGAACCTTACTTTATCATGATTAGTTATGACAGTATTTGCAACAAAAAATGGCAATACAATATTGAAACTTGTCCAGATTTCCTTCCTTTTTAAATTTCTAAACTTCAATGGCTGCTAAGACTTGATTAAAAAAAAAAATCAAAGTTGAAGAAACTAATTAAAAATATATTACTGTATAAACATGAAAATACTTTCACTGCATTTTAAATTAAAATCTTCATAAACAAAATTCTATGCAAATATACTTTTATGGAAATAAATTGTATCTGCAAGTGCTAAAAATTGAAATGTATATTTTTATATTTTCTCTTTTTCAAGAGGGAAGTTTTTAATTTCACACTCAAGTAACAAATTCCTTTCTCTCAAAGATTTAGTACTAACTGCAGTTGTAGTAAAACAAAGTACAAGCAGTACAAATATTTAATTTGAATTGAATGCAAAGTGTTGTTTTTAATTTCTCTATGACTTGTAAAGTTTCTAATATCAATTGTCTTTATTACATTTGCTTTTTTTTTTTAATCTCTAACATTTTAGCTCAGTTTTCCATTCCATGCTCAGCTCTACCTAATTTGCTTAAGACTTTTTTCATGCTTTCTTAATTTCTCGGTTAAAATTAATCATTATATTTATAAATATATACAATGGGTTGCTGAATAGTTCTCATCCTGACAAAGCTGGTTTGAAAAAAAATAATCTACTATTTTGTCTGTTTAAAAGTGGACCTAGCTGAGAACTTTTCAGCACCCAACTCATCTACAGAAAAAAAATTTTTTTATTTCTTAATTTATATCATCAAATTTAACTGCTTGTGTGCAGTTAATACTTATGAACTTTTAAATGCTTTTTGTTACTGTGGTTGTTGTACTTTTCATACAGATTGTCTTTAGTTTAAAAAAAAAAAGACCTTGCCTTCTAGGGGAAACTTCCAATTTTATAAATTCAATAAGAATTATGAATGTGCAAAGTAGCATTCATTTGAGATTTTTTCATTAAAAACATTAAAATTATTTTTTTTTTTTATGTACCAATCAACAATCTTCAGTGTGACCTTATCTATAAGTGTAATGTCTCTATTTAATTTCTATTTTTAGAAAACCTCTAGCTTTTTTCATGACTTGTTTATTTGTAAGGTGTAAGTAGTCTCATTGCTTGTTGTCATAATATTTCAATGTATAGTCAAAAGAGTTTGATCATAAGTAATACTATTTTCTGTTGACATTTATTTGAATGAGTGTCATGGCACACAAGGTAAACATTCTAATTTTATATTTATTGATTTTCTCCAGTGACATATTGGCATGGATTCAAACTTATAAATAGCTATTTAGATCTGCTGCATATTTCTTCTTTCATGCACCAATCACTTGGGAGTCAAATTAGATGGTTGCTAGCATATTACATCAAATATTAGATGGCTGCCATAAAATTCATGAAAGGAAAAATATATAGTAAAAATGTCCTTATCTGTGATCAGTCACAAACTCCAAATCATAAATGCTGACCTATTGTAATATTATAAATCCAATTTTCAATATTTATACAGACTCCAGATATGCTATGGCTTTATAGAGTTTGAAATCATAGTCAGTGTCCATATCAATTTTCAATATACCAAATACTTCTATTTTTATGCTTTAAATAAAACAAATATTTTTTTGAATGTCTATTTTAAATGGCCGATCATTTAACATCTTGTAGACAATTCATTGTTTTTCTTTCTTTTTTTAAGAAAGTTCTTTATTTTCCTCTGTCTTAAACTGCTGAAGATAGACTGCCTCTAACCCTCATTTAATCTCTATTGCATTGGCCAAGAAAGCACAAAAGAGAAATAAGAGTTGATTGAAAACGAAACAAAAAATATTGATCTGTTGCCTGAAGCTGATCCCCTGTTGATTTTTATCAAATAGCACATTTAGCAAATTTCCTAAAATGAGAATGTTACTCTAATGAAATTAAGGACTGATATTCGTTATACTTTTTCATAGATACTTTTATCTCCTCATTCTTTATTCTACCTTTTTTTTTTTTTTTTTTTTTAATCATTAATCAAATTGGTTATTGATCTAGACAGTGTCTTCAGATTTGGTGTATGCTATTTTTTTTTTTTTTTTTTTTTTTCTATAAACCATTCATTTCAGTGATCTGATTATCATCAGATGTTGATGCCATGCTTTTTTTTTCTTTTTTTTTAAAATCACTTGACACTGCCTAAAAGTAAACTTTTTATTGTTATTTTGTAATGATTGCAACATTTCTTTTTTTATATCTTGTTATTGCTCATTGCTGAAACAATATAGCATTGACACCTGAAAAGACACTGGAAATTATCCATGGTAATGGTATGTTTTATAAAAAGTAATAGAGGCCAATTCAAAGGAACTTTTTTCTTTGTCAAAAAAATTTTTCTAAAATTATGGAAGAAAATGCTGACTATTTTGAATGAATTAATTAAGATTTATGATGAAAAAAATTGCCAAGTTAAAAAAAAAAATTAAATGTTTTTTTTTTTTTTTTTTTTTTTTTTTTACAGATAACAGATGCTATCAAACTTCTAAGGGATTTTTCATTACTTTTTTTTTTCTTTACTAGTGAGCAATAACACATGAAGGAGTGTGTAATGAGTAGGAATGAGATATTATTTTAACTCTCACTTTGATGGTATTTTGGGTGGGTAAGGAATGGTGTTAATTTTCAATTTTATAATTTCAGTCAACCTCCACCCACCATCCATTATGAAGTAGTTTGATTTACTTTGGTGTTTTCAGTAATTTTCTACTCTTCAACTTAAGGTTCTATAAAATTATACAGTCTTCTACTTGGTAAAAAATCTGCATAAAAATAAATAATGAATAGGAAACTTGTGAGTCAAATATAGTGTTTTTTTTTTTTTTTTTTTTTTTTTTTTTTCTCGTTTTAACTATTATCCTTCTCTTTTCTCCATATAGTAGTTCAGCTGATCCATACATAATAAGCTCTCCAGTAAATATTTTTAAATTCTTATTTGTTATTAAAAGAATTATTCAGATTAGTATTTACTGTACAGTTATTGTTTCAATCATTTTGTCTTGTGAGTTCCTTCTAGTAAGTTTCATTCATTTTTTTTTTTTTTTTTTTTTTTAAATTTCCTCAGATTTTCACTTTCTCACAGTTCAAATATGATTTATCTGCCACCAGTTCAGGGAGTCTGCGCTAAGAAATTTAGAATGCAGCAAAAAAAAATTAATATCTGCAGAAGCTGGACAAACAATTATTCAATGATTGAATTGTTAATGTCTTTTATATAGCAGAAAAGAATAGTATAGAAAAGTAACGGGTTACAAAAAAGAAAAGTAATTGACGTAAAAACGCATACACTGGATTATGGACACAGAGAGAGTGTGTTATGATTAACTTGTTGTTAAATCATCTTAGAAGGATATATGACTCTTGCAATGGGGGAATAAGATTTCTGTGCGTGGCTTAGTTTATAGTGGTGTTTCTCCTTATCAATAGTAACAGTAGTAGTAATATTCATAGTAGCAGAAGCAGCGGTACTTATATCAACAGTAGATGTTAGCGGATGCTTTGTTCCAATCTCTGACGTCACTTTCTCTCCTTCTTGAGTCTCCAACTTGACTCTCCACTGTCTCTAGCCTAACTCTTTTTCAGCATAACTATGCGTTTATATAGAAAAATCTGGCTGGTTACAACTGAACCTTGGCCCTACTACTTCGCATGCGATTATCACAGGGTGTTGGCTGTTTCAACCAAAATCATGTGAATTCTAAAGGTCCTCCTTGCTTACTCAGCTCTATTCCAAGTTTTAATCAATAAAAATTATTTTGACCATATCCATTGTCTGCTAATGACAATGACCCAGTTCCAATGGGTACAGCTCCTGCCCTAGATCAGGTTTCACCATCAGTAAACAAAAATGCTCTGATCTAATTTTGCTGTTCAAATCCACTCCAATTTCACTAAAAAACAATATACGCGTGTGTGTTTCCCAGACTCACTCTGTCACAGTAATACAGCTTTGTATTATTTTTATTTGTCAAGAATTTGTATTATTGTTGGAACATAATATTTTTATTTGACACTTTTGAAAAAACTTTATTAAGTTATTGAGTATGTAAAGTGAATTTTCATGATCTGGGATTCAAGTTAATATCTCCTTAGAAATTAGTTCATTATTCTAATTTTATACTTGATTTTAGTTAGATACTATCTAACAATGTGATGGAAGAAAATAAGTTGAAGTAGAACATTAAAAAAAATTATCATTATATGCCTTTCCATTTAGAGTAGTAAGCTCATCTTTATTGTTCTATTCAAAATGAATCCTTTCATGTGAAAAAGTCATTTATTCTGGTTCAGTGGAACCCAAAAGAAAATAGACTAGAGAGAATTAACTGGTATAGGATATCACCTAAGCATAGAATGTGCAAGAAATAGATTGAATGAAGACTTTGATTTAAAATATTAAAGAAGGTTATGGAGTACAATAACAGACACCTGAAGAAGGTAGGAGAGCACATTAGCAGAAACATTGGGATCATCACAACCAAGATGAGTATACTAGTTCAAAAAGAAAGGCATATTATAAATCTCTCTGTCTTCCTCATTTAAAAAAATAAAATCTAGAAGCAGTGATAGGATTAAACTCATGGATGGTCAATTTAAATGTAGTTTATCTATTTTTAAATTAGGCTAATTGCTGGTATTAATATTTAACAAAATTAAAACAAAAATCAATTAATATTTCATGTTGTAGATATATACAGTTCATAATAAAACCTGTCAAAATAAAAACCATGAAATTTATTTCCTGGAAATATGAAAACTGCCTGTCAAAGAAAAAAATTAAATAAACTCATTTATATAAAACAGATTATTTTATTGAAGATGTTCCTATTAGGAATTTAAGCTTTGTCAGATATTTATACAATACTAGCAGACGTACCCAGCTGGTCAATCAGAAATTGCGTTCAATTAGAATGGAGCCAAAAAACAGCATCAATCTTCTTCAATTACTTTAAAGTACTTTCATTAAAAAACATTTTGAATTAATGCAGTTACTGATATAACAGTAGTCTGTATTTATTCAATCAAAGTTAGTCAAGGATACGAAGGGATAAAACGGGCAACATGAAGACCCACTTCAGACCACGATTATTGTGGAGTTTTTGAAATTCATTTTGTCAGTGTGCTACCAGGGATGTAAAACGGGATATGTTTATAAAGCACTTGAGTTTAATAAAAAATGGTTGAAAGATTGACGAAAATTAAGAAAGAAACCAGTAAAAATTGCCATTTTTCACTATTTACATGTGTTTTCACAATATGGATAGACTCAATTATCAAGTTAAATGACTGTTAAAGAATCAACTTATTGTTGGCTACAATTGAGTGAAGTTTGTATTATATTACTTGAAAATTGAGGGAGTTTTTAGTTTAAAATTTGTGTTGAAATCATTTTTTTTTCTTTTTCATGGTTTTTCACTAAGCACAGTGGCGTAGAATTAAAAATGAGGTATCGTTGAGCTCATCATGATGTAAGTAACCTATATACCGAGTTTGAACAAAATCGGAGAAAAATGTTGAATTTATCGATTTTTGATTGGCTTTATTGATTTTTTTTAAATTATCGATATTTTTTTTATGCTAAGAACAATGTATGTGCCAAGTTTGGTCAAAATCGGTTGGATGGGTCTCAAATGAAAAGGTATCACACACAGACATCATCTCTTTTATTTATATATATATATATATATATATAAAACCTGATTGCAAAATGATAGAAAAATTCAATTCTGGCAGATTATACATATGTATATTGTATTTAATATTCACTTTTCCATGCCCTAAAGATTTTAGATTTGGTCATGGTAAAAAAGTGATATAATTTGATAAGGGAATTGCCAAAATCTGAGACTAGATCTTCATAAGTGACCCCACCACCACACTCCCATTTCATTCAGACTCTCATCAAATTTTGGACTGAACTAAAGGTAATTTTCTCTTGTGAACCTTCAAGGCATTGTCATATCTTTCTCAACCTTCATCTATAAACAAATTCTCATTTACAAAGCACAGTTCAGTAATTTAACAGTCTACCAGCTGTGACGTGGCTCTGTTAGTAAATAATACATTTTACTAGTTTGGTTACATTTAGCTATTCTCTAAAGCTGCTGACTACAGCAGTCTTTTTTCTTCATTTTTTTGGTAGATGTTTTTTTTATAACAGAATTATCAAAACTACTTTGTACTAAACATTACTCTGTATTTATCTCTACCACATTGAAAACTGCTAGTGAAACACATTCTTATATAAATTGTTTGTAAAAGGTTTACTTTGCCAATTTTTGTATTGGCTCTCATTTCTGTGATTCTTTCTGAAACTTTGCTCTATTGTTTGCTTGTTTTGTTATAATTGCCTTATGTGCGATGTGGCCTTAGCATTATTTTGCAATTGTTAAAGTGCTGTACAGAAGAAACATTGTGCCATGGCAAGTTAGTTTTATTGTAAATTCATAAATTATTTAAATTCCAAGTTGATTAACCAACCATTTAAGATTCAGATATAAAATAATAAAGTTGTCTCAAATTATTAATATCACTTGATCAAATAATAAATATTGCAGTCCTTTTAACTACTTTCCATTGTGCATACATTTAAGCATTACTTAATGGATTTCTTGTGTAAATAAAAAAAATGCTGATATTGTAGATTTTTTAAAGTTCTATTTTAGATCAACAATTCTAAAGTTGTGACTGCTTTTTCATTGCTTGACTGAATATTTTTTATTTAACTTTTTTTTTTTCTGTTTTTTTTTTTTTTTTTTTTTTTTTTTTACAAATTATGTTTGGAATGTTTAATAAATTATTTTTGTCTGAAAGAAAACTCTGTAAGTCAGTGTATCTTTTTCCTTTCCAGGCAAGTATGACTATTATGTTCAATATTCATTACAGTGTATATATATATATATATATATATATATATATATATATATATATAATGATATAAAATATTTACCAATAGTAATGCTATGGATCAGTTACAAATTTGGTATAGGAGATAAGGAAACTGAATGTAGAATAGGGTGTGCTAGAGGTAGTTTTGCCCAACATCATAAGTTGCTACAAAACCAGAAAAATTAACCTAAAAACTAGTCATGTTTTTAAATAGTCTTGTTAGATTGAGACTTTCATATGGATGGCATGCATGGTGCCAAATTTGTTCATAAATATTTGTCTATATTTCTGAGATGAGGTATTATGTACATTATTTACATTATTTGGACTATTGTCCTCATCTTTGTTGCCATATTTATTACAACATTTCAGCCGTTGTACACTCCGGCCTTCTTCAGGTGGTTGGAATGTTGAACTGAACTCTTTATTTTGCTCACTGGGGTAGACTGTTCTAGTTCCAAATGCCATGTTTAATTGATGTCAGTTATCAGTTATCTCCTGTTAATTTCCCTCTGAAGGTTCTCCACTTCTTCAATATGGGAACCAGTAATAAGTAGTGCCAGAGAAAAGTGATAACAACAAAAAATTGCAATATGAGCTCTGGTAAAAACATGAAATAACAGCAAAAATTGCAATATGAGCACTAGTAAAAATGGTTGCTGAGACATTAGGTTTATAATAACCAGAAATTCATAAACAGATGTCCTCAAGGACACATGGCATAATGGATAAAGGCGTTAGTTATATCCAGTGACAGGACCCAAAGATTGTGAGTTCAATAACCTGGTTAAGGCAGTGGAGAACTTTCAGAGGGAAATTGGCAGGAGATAACTGATAACTGACATCCATTAAACATGGCACGTGGAACTAGAACAGTCTACCCCAGTGAGCGAAATAAAAGGTTCAGTTCGACATTCCAACCACCTGAAGAAGGCTCGAGTGTACAGTGGCCGAAACGTTGTAATAAATATGGCAACAAAGATGAGGACAATAGTCCGAATAATGTAAATAGTGAAATGTATTTAATCTGTTGATCCAAGAAGGCCTGAGTGTACAACGGGCAAAACGTTGTAATAAATATGGTGACAAAGATGAGGACAATAGTCAGAAATATCTAACCTGTTGGCATTTTTTTTTCTTGGATAGATGATTAATAATAGTTTTCAGTGAGTGAAGCATGTAAGTCTTATCAAGGACAATCCTTCTTTAAATCTCACCAACTGGTGCTATAGAATCACAAACAAATAACTCTACCAAATAACAGAAGCCACATTGCTTTCAAGAGCAGCAACTAAAAGCATGTAATGAAGCAAGAATGACATATACAGAGGGTTCACACTACCTCAAACAAAAGGCAAGGAAGGAAACCCCCATTTACTGGAATGGGCATTAACAGCTATAAGACTCGAGAAACCTATTTTACTAAAAAATTGTTTTAAGCGCAAGATTCTATAAATTTTAACTGACTGCAATGAATGCCAAATGTTTACTTATAAAGCAATGACTAATATTACTGATGATATACGTCAAATTTACATAATTCAATGTATAAAAGTGAACAATAAGTATTGTGAACTTACATTACTTCAGATTGAATTATATATATATATATATATATATATATATATATACATTAGTGTACCCCTGCTTTCAAAACTGCAGCAATTGTCAGAAAGGTTTAATAATGAGATACAATGAAACAAAAGTCTTGAAACAATGTATTGAAATTCAATAGTGTATATAAATTATTCACAACTAAAATAAAGGCCAATGAACCATTTAATTAATAACTTAATTTATATTTTTTAGATATCCAATGGTATCTATGATTGATTGATTACTCATGGTATTATATAAATTGCATTTTGCTCATTAGCTTTTCATGTTAAAAAAGTTGTTTTTATTATAACAGTGAAATGGAAATATCTGTCAGAAGAAAAAATATTAGCAAAAGAAGGACAAAACTTATTTCAAGACCAAGTTGAAGCAAGACAATCACTTAATAGACAAAGGTATCTGAGTGTCTCACATGAAAGGCTTTAACAAATAAGACTGCAATGGAGTAACGGAATTAAGTAAACATTTCATTTTCCTCATTACATCGAAGCCACATGAACAGTAGTGAGGACCATAGTACTCAAAGCAATGTATCATTATCAGAATTGATACTAGATATTCTTTGTTCTGTAACTGCAAGTTTAAAATCATAAATTAGAAAATAAATTTCATTTACCCATCATTTACATTATAGAACTGAATAATTTTCACATATTTTGTATTATTAATAGTGAGTACCCACTAGTGGTTAAAAATTGCTTTTGCCTTGGTCTCACCGTCTACAAAATTAACTTAATTGAAATTGTGTATATTGAATGAAAGAGTTTACATAATATTTAGTTTGCTTTATTTAAACCATGGTAAATATTAACATGTGCATAGATCTCATGTCTCACAGGTATGTAATTAAATAACTTGTCAATTGTTGATAAAAACAATACAGATAGGAGCCTAAATAGGTTAATCAATAGTATCATTTCAGTCTATTCAGCAACATAATTATTAGTTGTTTATATATATATATATATATATATATATATATATAAAAGAATTTGTATACAAAAATGTTTACGTCTATATCAATGATAATAAGTTGATTCATCAATGGCGTGACTTGCATATTTTGCAATATTTTTTTATTGCTAATTTAACAAATCTTCTTTTTAAATATATAATAGCTTAGGATAACAATCTAAAACTGTACCTCAAGCTATAGATTCTTCTAATTCAACTTTTATTACAGCTGACAAAGGACAAAATATACATTTTAATTTCCGTTTCTTTTTTTTGAATAAAGAAAATGTCCCAAATTAATTCAATTCTTTCAACACTCTATGCTATAGAAATTAATAAAATTATAAAAATAATGCAGGTAATTTTTTAAGTAAAATACTAACAATCTTTAAATCCTGTCTTTCAGTTTTCTATGGTTTTGACATTTTTTTATGTTAAGTAGAAATTGCTCAGCTTTAAAGTTAGTTTAAATTTTATTAAAAATTTCATCTAAATTACTTTACTCTATTTCCATTAGATTTTATCCTTGTAGATGATAAAAGTGTATAAATCTGTCAATAATATAAACTTTAAATTACTTTATAAATTGTTTGCTCTGCACATTCAACTCCCAGCCACTGAGGACAAGATTCGTCATAAATTCTTTTTTCATATAGATTTTTGTTATTGATTGTAATAACAATATCAATAATAACAAATGCACTTTATAATTAACAGAATGAAGTCATTCTTAAGCAATCACAAATGATTTCAAACAGTTCAATCCTTGTCAATGTATATTTTTTCTCTGAAAATTACACTTATGAATTTTACATTGATTTTAATGATTATTTTGATTGAATTTTAACCACAAATCTAAGTGCTTAAAATCTCATTTATTATGAGGTATCCTGAGTATTTTGTTATTGATTCATATGATTATCTTCAATTTTTTAAAATTTTCTTATCATTCAACAATATTTAATGAATTGCTTTTACTCAGTTCAATTTGGTAGTTTTTCTCATGATTGGAACATATAACACATGAAATTTATAATTATTCAGAATTCTTCATTTTAATTCCTGTTTATTTAAAACATGCCCTTGATGTAAATAAATTTCTTTTTATTGAAGAGTTCAAATTGTGGTTAATTAACTGTTTTCTGCTAATAGCATCTTTTATTTCTGCTGTTACTTGTAATAGTCTGAGGATTTGCTTTTTAAGACTCTGGTCTACTTTCAATGTCTTAAATCATGAATATCTATATCATTGAACTTGTAATTCAAGACATGACAAGTTTAGATGTGATTTATTTTTTTTATTTTTTATTTTTTTTTTGTCTCTTTCTTGTCTTTGTTTGGTGGCCTCTTTAATGTGTTTGACTTTTCTATGTTCAAATCTAAAAGTGATTCTGATTGTTTTAAGTATAATTTTATGATATATACATAGATCAAAATGTGGTTGATTCTAATAGAATACAATCAACTTGTTCAATCATGACTAGGTCTGTTATAAAACTTTAAAACCTGACTGACATTTACATCTTTATTGTATGTCTCCTTTATAATAGACTAGTATTCAGCATAACTTGATATGTTAGAAATCTAAATACATGGCTTTTGGTTCTGTAACTTAATTTTATACACATCCTTTATAGTTATCAAAATCTATATGCTTGTTAGTTAATAAGAGTATTTTATAAAATTTTACACAGATCATTAGAATTAGTTGTAAATATGTTTGAATATTTGTAATGATCTATAGCTAACTAAAATTAAATAGAAAATCATATGCTTAAAGTTAGAGGGCATTTTAAATCTTTCTGCACATGATATAAAGGTATTGAACTGTATCACCTCACATCCATACCAAAAAGTTTTAAAAAGCTAACATTTTTGCTCTTGTATATAAATAATTGTCACAAAATAAAATCTTTACCTTTGTCTTGATAAAGTCCCTCAGAGAATGAAACATGTCGGCTAACATAAGTTTTTCCTTTTGTCTTGCTGGACATAATATAAAATAGATCAAATTTAGTGAACAATTCATTTTTCTCCGTTTTTTTTTTGTTTGTATCACAATTGCCAAATGTGTGATAGTCACTGCAAATTCAAAACAAATTGATTATTTATATTTGAACTAATGTCCTCATCTCTTGTTATTTTCATAACATTTTGACTGTTGTGTCCTCTGACCTTCTTCAGGTATTTGTCGATCTGGGTAACCTTCAGGGAACTTCAAAATTCACCCTTTATTTAATCTATGAATGGTAAACTGATTTTATTTTGTTGCCCATGTGTCTAAGGATATCTCATCATCTTTTTTAGGATTGTTCAGTAATTTCTAGTCTTGTTTCCTCAGTCTGTATTACCCAGACAAGGGATTGAATTCACAATTACTATGTTACCAAATTCATATATAAACACTTTAAACTTCTAATCTATTCTCCCGTGGGATTAAAGGGATCAATTTTAAATTCCCTGAAAGTTACCTACATTGACTGACATCTGAAGAAGCCTGGAGGACATAATGGCTAAAATGTGATAATAACTGCAAAGAAGAGGACATGAGTTCAAATGTAAATAATGATAACTCCTCAATCCAGAAATTAAGATTGTTGTGATAGGGTTTAGCATTTATTTATCTCTTGTTAAAAAGTAGGATGCTCTTCTTTTGATGCTCACAGTTCTATGCATTCTCAATATGTCTATCAAATGTTGATCATGAAAATTTAGGTGTATTAAAATTAAACAAAAATTACTTGATTGAATTATAGGAACTGATAATATCATTACTGTGATATTAAATATGGAGGAAATAGATTTTATACTGTAATCTTCCAAATTATGTTTTTTATAGATTTTTTCTATTTATCTAATTTTATTTTATTAAATCTTATTTAGTTAAAAATCATTTCCAATATCACTGAGATGTTAAGGTAATTCTAAAAAACGCATTTAACTTAAGCAATATTAAATGACTTTTCTCCTCTCATTCTTTTATAGAAGGGATCAATAAATTTATGGCTTTAAATGTACTTATTAATTGAATTTTGCTCTGTGATTAATATTTACTATTTAATTTCTTTGAAATGGAAGGAAATTGTGGATAATTAGTTTGCAGAGTTGCTTATAAGAAGGATGCTTTTATACCAGATGAGCATATTCCTTTGTTTAAATTTTACAATAAATAAAAATGTTTATCTCTTTTGGGACTTGAAATAACAGCTCTCTATTTATCCCAGTTAGACATTACATCTTGGCCCATTTCTATGCAATCATTTTTTGTGTCTTTGCTGGTCATCAAAGTTATATACTATTTGATCTAGACTGACTTTACTTCTGGACATAAATTGGTAATGATTTAATTAACTTTTTGAGATAGATGTAGCATGTTTGTATAGCCATCTTAAATCAGCTTTCACAAACAAGGTCATGATTACATTTATCTAATTTAGGGATTATTCTTACATTTGTTGCCATTGGATACAACTTTGTATAGAATATTATGTTTTACTGATAGAAATCCTGATGCAGCTATTTATAAATATGCATAAATAGCTCAGATAAAATTAGAACAATTAATCTTGTATTTATGGTTTTATGAATCATACGTTGGTAAGAAATAGTTTTATATTTCATAAGTAGAAACTATATCCTTAAAACATTATGAATATTTACTGGCATTTATTTCAAAAACAGAAATAAATCAATACATGTTTAAGGTTATAACAATAAGATATATCATATTTGTTTTATTAATATATTCTATTTTTACTAAGGTGTCAATACTAAGTTAGCATTTGGGGAAACATGCATATTAAATGTTGAAAAATTGATCTGGTTGAATTGTAGTTAAAGTTTCTGTTATAAAATAGATAATCATGGTGTGATAAGAATTGACTGTAAATAGTTTTTCATTTCACTTTCATATTCAATGAATGAAAAGCATTTGAATTGTGTGTACAGCGTGTGCCAGCTAATTGAAAACACACTATAATGGATGTCTGCAAACATAATTACATCATTTTATGTCAAATTTAAAAATTCTCATATCTCATTATTTACATTATTCTGACTATTTGTCACCATATTTATTACAATGTTTAAGCTGTTGTATGCTCTGGCCTTCTTCAGGTGGTTGGAATGTCGAACTGAACCCTTTATTTCGCTCACTGGGGTAGAATGTTTTAGTTCCACGTGCCATGTCTAATGGATGTCAGTTATCAGTTATCCCCTGTTAATTTCCCTCTGAAAGTTCTCCACTGCCTTAACCAGGTTATTGAACTCACAATCTTTGGGTCCTGTCACTGGATCTAACTAGCACCTTTATCCACTGTGCCATGTGTCCTTGAGGACATCTGTTTATGAATTTCTGGTTATTATAAACCTAATGTCTTCAGCAACCATTTTTTACCAGTGCTCATATTGCAAATTTTGCTGTTATCATTACATGTTTTTACTAGAGCTCATATTGCAATTTTTGTTGTTATTATCGATTTTTCTCTGGCACTCCTTATTACTGGTTCCCATATTGTATTCATTTCTATGCTTGGTTGGCTCAGGAAATTTTTGTGGCTTAGCATATGTGCTGATTCCTTAAGTTTACGAATTTTCCAATGGTGTTCTTTGTCTATGATCTCAACCTGATCCCACAGAGGGTGGTGATCTCCCTTCTCTCCACATATGTGGTCAGCCACGCCGGATTTTTTCACTTCCCCTCGTGTTACAGCTTTCTGGTGTTCTTGAAGCCTTACCTTACAGAAGCGGCCTGTCTCCCCTTTATATTTCTTTCTGCAGCTGTATGGGATAGTGTACACACAGTCTTTAGTGTTTATGTTCTCCTCTATGGGGGGTTTTACTCGGGAGAGATATCTGCGAAGTGTCGTCAAACTTTTGAAGGTTGTCCTGATGTTATATGGACCGCAGATCCTTTGTATTTTCTCTGATAACCCCTTCACATAAGGCAAGCAGACTGTTTTCTGAGCGGGGTTCTCTTCATCTTGTACCTGCCTATCCCAGTTTTTTGGGGCTGCTACCATGTACCCAGGGTAGTTGTTACATTGTAGGGTACTACTTATATGGATCAATTCTTTATCTAATGTCTCTGGGTCGCCACTTATGACTTTTGGTCTGTGTTGTAAGTAGCGGACGATCCCTTTCCTTCTGCTGTATGGATGGTGGGAGTTGAAATTGAGGTACTGTCTGGTGAATGTCAGTTTATGGTATACGGATGTCTTGAACCCATGCTCTGTTCAAGATATTAGAACATCCAGGAGTGGAAAAGTTGCAATATGAGCACTGGTAAAAAATGGTTGTTTTATAATACCCAGAAATTCATACACAGATGTCCTCAAGGACACATGGCACAGTGGATAAAGGCGTTAGTTACAGGACCCAAAGAGTGTGAGTTCAATACCCAGTAAAAGCAATGGAGAACTTTCAGAGGAGATAACTGATAACTGACATCCATTAAACATACATGGAACTAGAACGGTCTACCCAGTGAGCAAAATAAAGGGTTCAGTTCGACATTCCAACCACCTGAAGAAGGCCAGAGCATACAATGCATTGTAATAAATATGGCGACAAAGATGAGGACAATAGTCCAAATAATGTAAATGTACATAATACCTCATTTCAGAAATATAGACAGATTCTCATATCTCTCTTGGAAGTATTGAGAGCATTGACTTGGCAACTTCCGATTTGACATAGGAAATGAAAACTAGTCACCAACCACAGTGGTTCGGAGTTAGCCAGGTAAATAAGTGGCTCTGCAGATACCCCACATCGGTACTCACATTGATGCATACTGACATCATGCCTATGATGGTCCTGGGAGACATGAACAATTATGGCCATGTCATGCTCCCTCAGGATCAATGACATCATTTACATTGTAGTAAGAGACATGGTGGTCAAACACTAGATTGTGTAGGGGGTGGTCATATATATATTCCACCCAGACTCTGTTCTTGACCCAGGGACAGCTGGCTAAGAATATTCACAATCATGTCACTTCCAAAATGTGACCTCATCTTTCAATTTGAATCCCCTGGGCTATGTTTGGTTTGAGGGAGATCAAGTGGTAGCCCCACAATACCAAGGACTCTTTGAAGGCTACTATTATAGATGTATTTTTCAATGTATGAATTTTTTTCTGTTAAATATATTTGTCTAATAATTTTTCCCAATTACCTGCTGCACCTCGAGAGAGAGAGATTTTGATAGTTTCCTGTGAGTGTTTCAATGACCTTATGTGAAAATTTTTCTTATATAAAACATTAATGCCTGATGAATTATCATAAGATCAATCCTCAGTCATTTTTATTTTTCAGAGGTGACATTCTGAAAAGATTTCTAATCACTTCATTTTTCCAGTGGAATTAAAGTAACTGATTACTTGAAAAGTTTTATTGCATTATAATGAAAAAAATTGGTCAATTGCTTTTTGGTAAAAAAGGCTCAAGAAATGACTTTATTTAATAGGGTAGTACACTTTAGTATTTATAATTGATTTTTTTTTTTTTATTAATAGTTGTTTAAAAACAATTATCTGTAATTACAGATTTAATTTATTATAATAATTCAAAAATTTTGTGAGTCTCCTAATTTTTTTTACACTTTTAAAAAAAATGTTAGCACGAGATCTGAGCCAAGAAATTTAACTGTAATGGTTATAAGG
Organism: Acanthosepion pharaonis; assembly: GCA_903632075.3. Classification (NCBI taxonomy): domain Eukaryota; kingdom Metazoa; phylum Mollusca; class Cephalopoda; order Sepiida; family Sepiidae; genus Acanthosepion; species Acanthosepion pharaonis. Next base: position 135,605 of record CAHIKZ030000572.1, on the reverse strand, counting down.
TAACCTAGTCTACATTAATAATGAAAGAACAGGATGGTTACTTGTTAGCAATAAACATAAACTTCTGAATTTAAAGATTTTATTTCTTTAAAGTGAGCAATTTTACCACTTTTTTTTTCTTTTCATTTGCAAAATAAAGCCAAATGAATCGCATGTGTAAAGGCTGCTCATAGTTACTCATGATGAACATAATCTCAAGTCCAAAACATCCCTCAGTATTATTGATATATTTCTTTCTGTGAATGTCGAAAGATAAAGTTACAATAATCACGAGCCCTATTTTCTGGATATTGTGAATTTTATGAGCACTTTTATCAATGATAAAAGGAAAGCAACAATCAAAACCTGGAGTTGATCATACTAACCAAATGAATCTTACAATTTCAAAAAGTTGACTCTTGGAATAGATTTCATTATTTAACCCAGTTTAATATTGTTATTCAAGCACTGCTGCTTTTTATTACTTTAGGTATGTTTTTTGTTTTGTTTTTGTATAACCTTGGATGAAAATGTCAGCCAAAGGCTCATATGTAAAGTCAAGATGAAGTAGGTGGAATGCAGAAATAGTATCTTATTAAAATTACGTTAAACATTTCTCTTTATAATTGTTTTAACTAAGGCAAGCATGTAAATATGAATTAAGATTGTGAAATAAGAATAATAATTAATTTTACTCATTATCTTTTGTGTATTTATCACAAATAGGAATATCTTAAATTTTGATTGGCATATTAGTTATGGTATTTTGTTGTAAAACCTACTAGTATTTTAACAGAAAAATACATTTGTTATATATTATAAGACTTTTTTTTCCTTAAATTATACTCAATATTTAACAAATTCATGTTTTAAATATTTCTGTATTCTTTCTTAGTAATAATATTAAATTATAACTTCTGAAATTTAACCATTTTGAATTGACTATTTTTTATTTTTTTTACACTTGCTAAAAAATGAAGTCTGATGAAACATTGCAGTTTTCTACTGTTTACAAATCGAAAACCCAGAAGTAAATATTTATAAATTTAAACAATTTATTATTTCTCAGTCTTTTATTAAACAAAAATAAAATAAGGAAAACAAAAAGAAACCAACACATTTTTAGCTGCCTTGATTGTTTAAAATGAATCTTAAGAGTACAATTACATATCTTGGTAATTGTTTAGTTTGTATTAATCAAATCTATATGACCGATCATGAGGATAATCTAGCAGTCATCTTAATCCTACCAGTCCAATTACAGGTAATACAGTTTGAAGAATTAAGGTTAAACTGGCTAGTGTAGATGACTATCATTGTCTGAATACATTTTTGTATCTGCAAGCATGTTAAACAAATAACTATCAGAAGTCCTATCTTTGACTATTAATAATAGTAGTCTATGAACTGATATTTTTATTGATTAAACAATTGGGTTTCTGGTATAATGTGATATATCAAATAGTCAAATTTGTCTCTCATGAATGTTAGTTGTAACTTAATAAATTTGTGCTGTTGAATATTGTTATAGACTTACTGGTAACTTTTTCTTTTTCATTTTTTAAATATTAACTGCTTCAGTTTTCTCTAGAAAATTAGATGTTAGAAATTATTATTCAGTAGCAAATATATAACGTGTAAGGGATTCCAGAAACTGATTTATTCATTTTAAATGCCTTAAACTTGTCTTTGTGGGATACACTATGAGGAATGAACTTGATGGTAAAGAACTGCTAATAATCATGCTGTGGGGTAGGACAGGAGGTACTGTCTTGCATAAGGGACTATTCTAGAGGGTACACCAGCAACAGAACCAGATGAGTAGTCTGTCGTTGCCACATAGACTGGTAGCCAAATATAAATGGCAGTCATTCAGGACAGTGGTGTCTTGTCTCATTCCAGATATTATACACAGACATCATACATGGTGTTGCCAAAAAAGATACTGAATGAAATTTTAAGTGCAAAAAATACCAACAGTACATAGTTGTAAAGCAAAACCTCACAAAGATTATTAACAAAACATGGAATTGGTGTAACCATACAAGGAAACATGGCCTCCCCACCAGTTATGGATCAACAATATGTGCAATTTATGAAACAAATGATTGAGTTGCAAAGAAAGAATATAGCACTTCAAAAAGAAGGGCTTTGTGGCAGGAAACCAGGATGACCCATGATGGTGGGATGCAAAAGACAGCAGTCAAGACCCCACATTATGCCATGCCTTGCTGGGGATGTGGAAGGGCCTCACATCCCAGTGGGTCAATGGATAGAAAGGGATGCCTGGTGGCCAAATTAAGGTGCTTCAATTGTGGATTGCTGGGGTATGTGAAAAGGGTTTGCTAGAAACTCAAAAAGGCATCCAGCAATAAATCAATGAAAAGTGTAGCAAAACATGATTCATTCATGTTTACCATCAGGGGGCACACAGATAATCCCAGCAAGGTGACCCGCCAATTTGGACAATCTAAATGAAGTAGTAGAGCCAACCAAAGACCATGCCTCACCTCATCTAGAATGGAAACAAGTTCCTAGGGTGACCTCCAGAACTGCCAGCATCATTAACAGTGGAAGTGACCCTGATACTTGAATCCCACACTGAATTCAGGTACACACCAACAGCCAAATTGTCACTATTGCTGACACCAGGGCACAGTGCTCAAGCAGACCCAAGATACAAAAGATTCTCAAATGTCTGGACAAATATCACATGGCATAACAGATGACCAGTTACACATAAAAGGTGTGCTCTTTGCATATATCGGGGTTGGCACAAAGAAAATGTGCCAAACTGTATGTATTGAACAACACATCTGGATTTTACTTATCTAAGTCAGCCTTGAAAGATCTAGAATTACTACCTTCCAACTTTCCAACTACAACATCATGGCAAAATGTGACAAGTGCCAATAGAAAGATCAGATGTGGATGCCCTCAAAGAATGTCTCTCCCACCAAAACTAGCTGCTACCCCATTTCCCCCAATGGAAAGCAATAAACACTGACAGTAGCAATGGATACTGGAGCATTTGGGGCCCAGTATATTCAACATGTGCACTCACAATCTACTACAGATGATGAAAGAGAAGCCTTTAAACATCACCTCATTCTGGGAACAACATTGATAACAGTCCACACACTGATCCTAGTTCATCATCATTGGAAAAAGAAGTTCAAACAGAACATTGACCAGGATTTCGCTTTTGGCATTGTCAAACCAATACCAGTTGTTACCACTACAACATGGTGCTCAAGAATGGTGGTTACACCAAAGAAGGATGGATCACCCACACATATGGTAGACCTACAGAAACTCAATTCTGCCACCATGAGGAGACACATCATATCCCCCCCCTTTAATCCAGTTTCAATGGTACCAGCATACATGAGAAAAACCATGCTAGATGCGTAGAATGGATGCCATGGCCTTCCCCTATATTCATTACCAAGTGGGATAGATACTGATACCTCTGGACTCTACAGGGTTTCCATGCTTTGGGAGATGCATATACTCGTTGGTTCAATGATATCATTGTTGATATAGTTAGAAAAACTCACTGTATAGATGACAGCATACTCTGAAATGACTCAACAGAAACATTTTGATACACAATAGAGTACATTACCCATTGTGGCAAGAATAGCATAGTCTTCAACCTGAAGAAGTTCCATTTTGCAGAAGAGGAAATGGAGTTTACTGGGTTCTGGATAACAATGCATGAAACCTATGAAAAAAATTATAGAAGCTATCCAGCAGTTCCCCACATCTACGAACATCACTAGTGTCAGCTCCTGGTTTGGACTAGTGAACTGGGTATCACATGCATTCACCCAAGCTGAGTTTATGGGCCCCTTTTCCTGGAACTGCTATGTTCAAAAGACCTGGAGGTTTTACTGGGATGACACACTCAGTAAACTGTTCAACAAATCCAAACAGGTGATTGCACAAGAAATTGAGGATGGAGTAAAGGCATTTGATGTTAACAGACCAACATGGCTGACAACAGACTACAGCAGGAATGGCCTTGACTTCATCCTGTTTCAGAAATATTGCAAATGTGCTAGGGAAGTGGAAACCAATTGCAGCAAGGACCACTTTAAACTTATCCTTGCTGGACCTTGCTTCACTAGTAATGCTGAATCATACTATGCACCAGTCCTGGGAGAGGCACTGGCTCTGGTATATAGATTGGAGTCCTGCTGAGTGTTTGTGCTAGGATCTCCAGACATATTGGTAACTGCGGACCACAAACTGCTGATGAGAATTTTTTCAGACAAGGCTCTAGAGAATATAAAAAACTTACAATTATTCAGTCTCAAGGAATGCTCCCTAATGTATAAATTCTGCATAAAGCATCTCTGGTAAACTCAATGCCTCACTGGACTGTACCTCGAGGTACCTCACACCATGAACCATTGGTACAACAGTTAAGGATACTACACAAATAGTTGAGTGCTATAAAAGCATCATTTACCTCTACATGTGAACAGGACCCCAAGCTAAGGGCAATCACATGAGACAGAATTGTGTCCACTGCAGCTACAGATGAGGAGTGCCAAACTCTAGATGAATATATACAAGGAGGATTCCCTGGGTGACATCATGACCTATCAGTGATAATTTGCATACTAGCAAATGCCAGACAGTGATTGTTTTGGCCTGGACTGGATTCAAGTATTCAACAGACTAGAGCTCAATGCTGAACTTGTAATGAAAGAGTAATGTTTAAGCAGAACTGGCTGTCAAAACAGCCAAGAGAATATTGACAGACAGCACTGACACCCATGATCACACAGCCAGGGCTCTACTAACCTATCATAATATTCCTGTTCAGGACCTTGGCATGTCTCCGGCAATTATGCTATATGGCCATGCTATAAAAGATGATTCTCTCTGCTCTGCAGGATAAATACCAAATCATTAAGCAGTGGAGGGAAATTAGCTGATTAAGGTTGACAGCAATAGCCAAAAGATGCATGAAGAATGAAAAATGCTACCACACATACACGGTCATCCACTTCAAGAGCTAGAAGTCAAGGAATCAATTCAGATACAGAACCAAGACTGCCCTTACCCACCTGGCACATTGGATAAAGGCGTTAGTTAGATCCAGTGACAGGACCCAAAGTGCGTTATTTCAGTACCCAGTTAAGGCAGTGGAAAACTTGCAGAGGAGATAACTGATAACTGACATCCATTAAACATGGCACGTGGAACTAGAACAGTCTACTCCAGTGAGCAAAATAAAGGGTTTAGTTTGACTTTCCAACCACCAGAAAGAAGGCCGGAATGTACAACGTCCGAAACGTAATAAATATAGCAACAAAGATGAGGACAATAGTCCGAATAATGTAAATAGTGTACATAATATCTCATCCCAGAAATATAGACAGATACCAATAGGCAAACGTATCTACAGTGCATAATCTGGTGTGATCAATATTTGAACAAGGCCAGTACACACTTAAATCTTCAGTTATTATGAGCTGTGAGTTTGTGACAGCACAACCATCAATGATTTTTAAACAGTTTCATATCTACCAAATTTCACACACAACGCTTCAGTCAATCTATGTTAACAGTACAACACAATGTTATTATCTCCCAAGGTTGATATTATAAAGAAGTCACGTCCTTGATAACTAATGGTCAGTTCTAATGGTCTAACCACTTTGGGATGCCACCATTATTTTTTTTTAATGTGTGCTTGGAAACTGGCACATTTGTAAAACACTTATCCAAAGAAACATATTAAATCCCCTCTATAATCATCTCTGTTTGTCTTAAAATGCATCAAATGTTTTTATTACAATTAACTTCTATATTTTCAATCTATAAGTTATTTAAGTCTTTTAAATGCTACAATGAAACTAACTGAAAATAACCATAGGTTGTATTTTAAGCTATTGCTATTGAAAAAGCTACCTTCACTACCAAATATCAAACTGCACAACATTCTAACAAAGTTTACTGAAAAGGAAATATAGACATTGACAGAAGAGACTGAAATTGGAAGTTTGTAGTCATAATAGGTACATTTCTTTTTGTGTGACTCTTTTCGTCCTTTATGACTTCATCAAAATATCATACAATTTTTCACATTTCGTTATGAATTTGCCTAACAGTGCTCTGATATATAAAAATGTATATATCATATTCTCCCATATATTTCTTTTTATATATTTGAAACAAGTTCACACTGTAGAAGAAATGCTTGCATTTAGAAATAGGATTTATTTAAAATTAAAATATTTAAACTAAATCTATAAATTAAGGCATAAATATTGATGTATATTGAATTGTGTAATAAATGGCTATAGTTGCATTGCAGTTATATTTTTAATGTTGACAAATGTTGTGAAAGTTTAATTTTATTTTATAATTACTGGACAGTGGGATCTATGCTTTTAGTATAGAATTTTTGTCCTTTCAATTCCATGTTTAAAGATCAAGTGTTATAACTCTGTGCAATCTTTACATAATTTTAAATAACTTTTCAAATAAACAGACATTGAAGATTGATTTATTTCACAATAAACTGTGATGCATTTAGTTTTTTTAAAGTAATGTGTTCTTTGTTTTGTTTTTTCAGGTGCTAATGAGAATTCTACTCTTTTGTCTGCATGAACTTGTTGCATGCTATAACTGCTAAACGGGAGACTTCACCGGCTCTCAAAAAACTCCAAGCATCATGCGAAGATGCTACCAGTGGTACGTGCCCAGTCACGTACTCCAAAGAAGAACTGAAGGAAAAATTAAACCCTGTACAATATCATGTTACTCAGGAGAAAGGGACGGAGAGGTATGTATATTTAGACCTGTTATAAGGAATTTGTATTCCTTCTTTTCTATTTTTTTTATTTATCTCTAACTTTATTACAAAGATTAATATTGTAAATGATTAATTAGTATTTTATCATTTGTACTGGTATGTGATTCATTCTTTAATAATTCCAGTGCAAACTAGAATTATTAAAGAACGAATCAGATTGTACCTGAATAGCAAGATTAGAGCAGCTGTACTTATCTGAATTTATAAACATCATCAGAAATAAGCTGACCTGGAAAATTTTCCTAGTTATGCAGCTTTTAACAAATTTTGGTTATCTCATTAAAGATTTGTAATCATCTAGATAGATAATTTTTGGTAAAAACTTTATCACAGTTCTAAATGCCTACACTGAATATTATCAGCATTTTCAATCAACAAAGATTATCTTAAATAATGCTTATGTTATGAGTTTCTACTGAGAATAAACATAGATTTCTTTTTTTCCATCAATAACCTTGTTTGTATTGAATATGGATTAAGTTTGCATATTTTAATGTTATTGAAGTGTTAAAATATAGGATTTTAATTCTATATTTACTCAATCTGTAGTTCCATCATTCTTAAAGATGTTAAATTCATATACTTGTACAGATTTGAGCATATATATATATATATATATATATATATATATATATGAAGAAAAATATACGGAAAAAACAAGCAAAAATCCTAATATGCAATTATGCAGTTTTAATGTTAATATAATGTCAACGTCAGACGTTTCGGTCTAATAGGCCATCTTCAGGACATATTCATAAAACATAATTAACATTAGACTATATTCAATTCAACATGAAAAAGACGATGGACACAAGAGCAAGACTAATCCAAACAGATAACTGAAATTTTTATATATTATATATATATATACATATATATATGTGTGTGTGTGTGTGTATATATATATGTATGTATGTATATATATATATATATATATATAGATATATGGTGAGATTATCTTGTTGCAGGAGACAAATGAGGGCTCAGTAAAATAAAGAGCTGCTCAACTTCTATGGACACATGTGTCACCTGAGGCCTGCAGGTGTTTTGCAAACATTTAGACAGATGGGACATGTGATTGAGGATCAATTGCCACATGTTTCTGCAAGTGGGCAGCAAGGCCTGCTTTACTGTGTGTGACAAAAACAAAGTGGCAGGTAAGGCTATCATTTAGAAGAGAAGCATGCTGCCAACTTTCTTTAATATTTGCATGCAGTTGATCCCAATAAACAAGTCAGCCTCACTTAAACTATTGTATAGATGAGAAGCAGGCAGGTGCCAGCTTCTTCACTCTGATGCTTTGCTTTCTCAGAAAGAAAAGGGGATCCTGCATCATTTTGTCTTTGAGACACAACAGTGGTCTTCCAACTGACCTGCATGTTAGAAACTGACCAAAGAGGAGTTGTTTTGGAAGTCTGTTATCACTCATATGGAAAAGATGTCCTGCCCATGTGAGTTAGATTTTCATTAGGATGGCTTCAATACCTGTCGTGTTGCATTTAGTCAAAACTTCACTGTTTCTAATGTGATCAGATGTACAAGGGAATTTGTTATTGATCCACTGCCTATCCCCAAGGGTGTGAGCTACAAGTGTGCAAACATCTGCAAAGAGCAGGTCACAAACAGTTTGTACAATCATCTTAGTTCTTGCTTTGAAGCAGTGTTGGTTAAATAATCCACCATTTGTCATAAACTCAAATCTCACACCTTCTCAAATGCTGTTTCCAGCATAACAAGAAAAATACTAAGCAAATAAGAGAGGTACAAGAATACAACCTTGTTTTGTTCCACTAGAAACAATGAATGGATCTGACACCTATCCCCAGGATCAAACTGTGGCCATCATCCCCTGAAGGAAAAACATGGTGACACTAAACGTACTTTCAGGAACACTCCGTTTCCTAAGGACTACTCAAAGAGGATCTCTTGAAATGGTATCAAAAGCCTTAGTGAGATCAATGAAAGTAATAAATAAATCCTTGTCATGCTCTCGTGCTTTCTCCTGTAGTTGCCTTAAAATGAAAATGATGTCCACAGTGCTTCTACCAGACTGAAAACCACACTAAGATTTAGGACAAGATTGAATCAGCCAGAGAAGACTTTAGTCTGTTGAAGAATTTTTTAAGCAACGCACAGAAGGAAAATAACCTTTTATGGTTATTACATTCATATTTATTACCTTTGTGCTTATAGAGATGGACAATAGAAGTGTCTTTAAACTCCTTAGGAACTGATCCTGAATCCCAGATTAAAGAAAAATGTATAAAGTTTATGAACCAGGAAATTGTTGCCACATTTGTATATCCCTTCATTACCAGAAGACGTTCCGTTTGTCAGTTGTTATAAGGCCCTTTTTATCTCTGCAATAGATGAGTAGCTGATAACCCTTCAAAAATAGGCCTCTGTGGTAAGTTGTGGATAAGATTCTTGTCAACATTTGAATCCATGTTTAGAACAGTTGAGAAATTATCTTTCCAGCATTTAGTAATCTCTTTTTGTTCATTAGAAGCTTACCATTGGAAGAAAAGATGGGCCATTTGACCCAGATCCAAAGACACCCCTTAGATTCTAATAGAATGATTTAAAGTTGCATCTATCAGTAGCAAAATGCAATTCCTGTGCCTTCTCTCACCACCATACTTGTTTCATTTCCATAGTTGAAACTGGCATAAGTTCCTGGCTTTCTTGAATTCATTGCGCTTTGTAACATTGTTCTTGTCTATTGACGATATCACTTGTGATTATTATCTAAAAGAGAAAGAATACTTGGATCATTTAAGTCAGACCTGTCTTGACATATCCAAGCTTTTCATGGGATGATACATGTATAACACTTTTGAAAACACACCATATTGATTCAATGTTTGCACTGTCCAGGATATCTGCAAAGTTGTTATCACAAAGGGTCTTGTCGTTTAGCTTTATCACATCTACTCTTTGAGCTGGTGGAGTGCAGACAGACTATGGATGGTGAAACTATCCTTGGATTGTATTAACATATGGTCAGACCAACATTCACCAATGGAGAAGGAATGTAGCCTATATATATATATATATATATATATATATATATATAAATATGGACTACAAGAGTGGTTGCCATCAAATATTTTGCTCTGATACTTTTAGGAATGGTATATTCTTATACTCTATCCTGACACTAAATGAAATTGCTGTTCTTTTGAAGTTTTTTTTTTTTATTGACATGAAAATGATACTGTCTCCTGTAATTCAATTCTACTTGAAACCAGCAATTTAGTTAGAAAATAGCTAGTAACATTGACTACTACTTTTAATATAGCTTGATCTACATCAATTTTATGACATTTGTAATTCCCTTTATATATATATATATATATATATATATATATATATATATATGTTTTTAAATTTGATGACTTGATTGAAAAGGTTTTATTTTCTCTTTTAAGTGAAATTATAAGGAATCAACCTTCTTAGAAATTCTCTTGAATTTTTTTTTAAAGTTATACAATTGATGCAATATTTTTTTAACTTCTGCCTCATGAGAGAATTGTCTTATCTATATTAACTGTAATTGTTTAATAAAACATAGTCATACACTTGAAAATTTGTTCTTTTTCAATATACCATCTTTTTTCTCTTGTGTATATTAAAGTCACAAGTGGAACAGCTACACATCTTACCGACAAATGTATTATGTATAGGCAAAGTTCCACTGATATCAAATTATTTTTAAATATGTACCAGAGAGACGGTCATATTTCTTTACCACTGTGAATGTTTTGCTTTTTTTTTTTTTTTTTATTTCCAGACAGTTATTTTCTTATGTATTTTGTTGGCTAAAAATAATACTTTTCTTTGTTTCTTTTTTGTTTAAATCAGTTACTTATTTTAGATAATATCTTATTTCTCCTTAGAATAAGGTCACATTTTTATACTTTATGTATTGTACTTGTCTTTATTGGTCTATACAAATACATGAAAGATAAAAATATTTATCCAAATATTCATAAGCAATAAAATGATATTTTTCTATTAAGAGATGCATCAAAGAAACTGTAGGTACCTATATAACAGAAATTCACTTTCTATGGCAAAATGCTCACGAAATATCAGATTTTGTGTTCGCTGCTAGATTACTAATATTTCCTCTGTAATTTTAAAATCAAATTAAAGATGTTTCTTTTCCTATAGAAGTTGGCTTTGCATTTGTAAAATAAATGCTATATAGTATCAAAATCATTGTAGCTGTGTCATGTAAGAGTAATCCACAAGTGGGCTTGCAAGCAGACATTTGTCATTTTTTGTTTGGAACATTTCCCAATTGATACGTGCTATATCTAGTCCAAAGGTAAATAGTCCCAAAATTTCAGAAGTGATCTATCTTTGTCTTAAATCCAAGTACATGTCAAGTTATGATCATTTGAAGTTAAGCAAAAATCACACATGTTAATCACTGATCTCTTCTTTTTTTCTTTTTTTTTTTTTTTTTTTTTTTTTTTTTTTTGCTAGGAAAGTCATTGAAATCTTGTTAAAATTAATGTTATAAGTGACAGATTTACTTTTCAAAAACAGCTTATAGCAAATAGATTTGGGGTCCCTTCAACACAAAATTCTGTCAAATTAACAAGTTTCTTTGACATATTTTGTCCCCCAAATTTGAAGAATGAGAGTAAAAAATTGCCCAAGACAATTTTTTTTTTCTTTTTTAGAATAAGTTTGCAAATATTAAAAGGATTTAAATCTGTAAATTGTCCTTGAAGATATTTAAAACACATTCAGTTCCTTTCATATGTTAAATTGATCATTGCTTAATTTTAGCACCATATGTCAGGCACCAAATACTAGTTTTTGATATAACTTTCCTTGTATTTATCAGAAAGTCAATATCTAGACCTCTATTGCTATATTTTTGAAGGTACTGAATCAGTTTTTGTTACTGGATACCCCTGCCCTGAAAAGAAGTTTAAATGGCTTAAATGCAAAATTTAGGCTGTCTTTGGGAATTTTTGCTCTTTACTGTAGACCAAAGGTTCTAGACTTAAACACTTGTTTTTTTTTTTAATTAAAATTGTGAAAGTTTTATTTTAATTTATCTCTGAATTTCTAGGATGAGGAGTTATTATTTACATGCAGACTATTATTCTTGTCTTTGTTACTATCACAATGTTTTGGCCATTGTGCCCTTCATCAGGTACTTGTTGATTAAAGTAACCTTCAGTGAATTTCAATCTGAAATTATTTAATCTATGGGGGTAGAGTGCTCTCATTTTACTGACCATGTCTGGTTCTTATTTATTACTATTTGCTTATTACTCGCCCTATTTCCACCGATTCCAATTAGACACTACTCAACTGAATTCCTAATTACTCTCACCAAATGCATGAAATAACACTAGTCGATAGTCCCATGGGACAATCCTGAGTTAAATCTTGGAACTTTAAACCTAAACTATCTCAACTGATGTCTGCTGTTGCAGCTGCTTTTCGAGCTTCGCTATATTCACTGAGGCTTCTCTTTTCTCCTCCTGCTGCTACTGCTGTTGAAACCTTGCTGTCATTTTATTTCTCTACTGATGGCTCCCACATATTATTTATCTCTATGCTAGGCCTACTAAGGAGGTCCTCATAGTCTAGCATATGCACCGATTCTTTCAAATGTCTGCTTCTCCAGTGTTCCCCACTGTCTAGTATTTTTACTTAATTCCACAGGAGTTGATAACTACCTTTTTCTTTCCATACATGATCAGATATGCCTGATTTCATTCTCTCTTCCCCCTAATTTCAACTTTTCAATGTTCCTCTAGTTTTACTTTTATATGGCTCTTAATTTCACTTTTATATTCTTTGCTGCAAGGAATGGAATACCCACAGTTCTTGGTCATTTTATCGATAGTGTTAAGCTTGACTTGGCAAAGATTTCTCCATAGGTGGAGCTGCTTCTGGATATTGTCCTGATATTATATAGACTGCAGATCTTCTGAGTGTTTTTTGATAAGCACTTTATAAAAGGAAGACAGTGTAATTTTTCTGTTCCTCCTCCTTGACCCTTCTGTTTCTACCTATGGAAGCTGATGTCATGTTATCATTCCACTGCTCATGTTTAAGGATATCTAATCTAGTTCCTATTTAGTACTGCTCAGTTATTGCTTTCCCTGTTTCCACTGAATCCAAGTACATACTGCCTGGCCCAGAGATTGAACTCTCAATTACTGTCACCAAATTCATGAACCAATGCTTTAATCTATCAGGTTATTGTTCTGTGAGACAATTCTGAGTGGAAAACTTGAAGCTTTAAACCTAACATGACTGTTGATGAGTGCTGCTACTTGTCTGGCTTGATTGCACTCTTTTACTCTTTTTACTACAGCAGTGTTAAATAAAAACTTGATGAGATATCCCTGAACATGGGCAGCAGAAGGAGAATTATCTACTCCCATAGGTTAAATAAAGGGTGCAGTTTGAAATTCCCTAATGGTTACTCAGATTGATGAATCTGGAGGATGCAATGGCCAAAACTTTGTAATAACAGCAAAGATGAGGACAGTAGTCCACATGCAAATAATGTAAATGTCTTTTCTTTGAAAAAATTCTGAAGATAATTGTAAAGTTATCACTTGGAAATGCTTTATATATATATATATATATATATATATATATATATATATATATATATATAACTACAGACAAAAGTTCATTTTCTCTATCAAGACATTCATTTCTATAGTTCACTGCTACTAGCAAGCAGAAAATTTTTTTCCTGATGATGGCCATGTTGGCTGAAACTAGTCAAGGAATCTAACTGAAATAATAAAAATGAAAGAATATTAATATACAAACTAGTGTGTCTGAAGATTTTAATTTTTTATATTTTTTATTGTTCAAAATATATATATATATATATATATATATATATATATATAATGGGGGTATTATTGGGGTGCTGAAAAATTCTTGATTTGACCCATTTTTAAAAATATAAAACATCAACTTCTTGGGTTGGCTGAGAACTTTTCATTACCGCCTCATATATATATATATATATATATATATATATATATATAAAAGACAATTATGTAGTTAACCTTGATCTACTTTTGATAGGTTTATCATCAACTATTGAACCCTGGATTCAAATGCAATGCTTTGGTCTATTTTCTAACAGTAAAAGGAATTTATTGTCTAAAGTTAACAGCAGCTGTTCATTATATGTACTGCCAACTATAATATATTGCTTGTCAAAATTGACTGATAAAGTGATAATGGATAATTACAGATTAAAAAAAGGTGTTGAAGATTTACCTGAATTATAAAAGGAGTCAACTGAATTTATTTGGCAATGCATTTCTCAAATTAGCAACTGAAGTCTCACCTATGATTATCTAGAAATACGTGTTGTTAACTGAGGCAAGAAATGGCTTGTTAATTTTAATGCCTTCAAAGCAAAACTGCTCTCCTTTTAATCATAAGAGAACCTTTTTTTACCTTCTATCAAGATGGCTGGTGTAACTCCTTTGGTCTAATGTCTTCTGCTGACATGAAGTGGAATGATTACATTGAATCAATTACTATGTCTGCTATTAGGAAAGTTGATTCACTGTGTCTGACTATACAACTCTTCTCACTAGAATCTATCTTACACCTTCATAAGTATACCATTCATCCATTTTTTGAATATTGCTGCCATATCTGGTTTGGTGCTTCTGCTATGTATCTACAGATTCTTGAGAGAATCCAGAGTATAATCTGTTATTTCATTTCTCCTGACCTGGCATCTCAGCTTCAGTCATTTTCCTATTACCATAATGTAGCTTTCCTCTGTCTTTTCTATAAATACTTTCATGATAATTATTCTGATGGGTATTTTGTACTTGGACTTCACAAATTTAAGTGCAATACTAAATTGGCAGCTCAGTCTCATCATTTTACTTTAGAAATTGCTAAGTGTAATCATGAGTTCTATGCTAATGGTTTCTTCTCTTACACTTTTCACTTGTAGAACTCTTTTCCTGCTTCTTGCTTTCCTGTGATCATCAAAAATTTAAATGAAGTGTCCATTGTCATCAGTCTCCTTGAATCCTGCTCTTTCAATGTTCTAACATTTTCTCAATTTCATTCATTTTCTGTAACCTTGTGTGCCTTAGTGGCTTTATCGCCTTGGTTGGGGTGAAATGATTAAAAACACATAGTTTGTACATTTCTGATTTTAGCCAAGGACTGGTTTTAAATATAGTTTATCATAATGTTTAAAAATTTAAGTAAATTGGATGCATGTTTTTTTTTTTTTTTTTTTGAAAACAGAAATAAATTTTAAGATTCTCACTCATTTAAATCTGAAAAAATTTCTTGTATATCCTTACAACTAAAAACTTTTTTTTTTAATAAGGAATTAAGAAGAGGTAGAAATATTCTTGGCTCTACCTATTTTCCAAAATCTGACCATCAGATTTTCTTTCTTTTCTAAGGGCTTTCTTGGTTAGGCTAAGAATTTTTCAGAATTCCTTTGTATTGCAATGTAAATATCTTCTTTGATGTTTTAATTTTGGTTTTAATTGCGATAAAATAATCAACCAATAAAAACAAAGTTTGAAATAATTTTTATATTATAACAGATTTTTACGTCCATGAAAATATCAACATTTTATACAAAATCTTTTAAGCAGTGTTTATTTTTTATACAATACTAGCAGTAGAGCCCGGCGTTGCCTGGGGATGTAACAGGAAGAGATAGATCAAGTATCGACCATCATAAAGACTGAAAAATAAAATTGACAAAGATTATTGTTTAAGCTTGACGGACACGCATGTCTTAATTATTTTTTTTTTTTCCGAATTGGTCAAACTCAAACAAAAACATTGTTTTCAATCGTTATGAGTCTACCGATTGAATAGAATTTTATTATAAACAATTGTCTTGTAAATGGAATTTTTAAAGCATTCTGAATGTAAAAATAAAGAAAAAAGTGTGCAAGACAATAAGATACACTACCTGCCAAAAAAAGTGAAGTTTGTTGAAATCGGTTGAAAAATGTAGAAAATCCGATCCCATATATAAATGAACACACACACACACACACACACGACCTGGGTTTTATAATAACTTGATATGAGTTGTCCCCCTTTCATTCTGGCGATAGAATCGTGTTTTATCGTGTTTTCAAATTGATTTCGTGCAAAAACAATTGTGCTTTTCCAATTTTTGGCACTGTCAGAACCACCGCAAGGTAATTTTACGCAGTCCTGTGAAGTTTTGTTGAAATCAGTTGAAAAATGTAGTAAATCCGATCCAATATATAAACGTACAGACACACACACACACACACACAATCTGCATTTTATAATAAGTAAGATTTAATTTCACAAATGCTAAACTAGAAACTGTACAACCGTTTTCCATTAGTTTGAAGCAGGATCATTCATGACATTGAGATGATTGCAGTCATGATAAAACTAATTTCCTGTATTTGTGGCCTTGTAAATAGCCAATTCAAAAAGTTCTTCTCAGAATATTAAGTAACCTTATATTTAATAATTACAAAGCAAAACTTGCATGGACTGGTATCATTCAATTATATTTCTTCATTAATAAAGTCAGTAATCTGCATACTATTAATTAAATTTTAGCATTGTGACTTTAGCAACCAAGATTGTTCATCTTAATATCAATAAGATTAAATCTAAATATCAGTTTGAGGTAGGTACCTCCACAGATTCACAATACCTAAGAATTAAAATAAATTTAAAAAAATAAAAAATCTTTCTTGAAGCTATTATTTTACCTTTAATTTCAAGCTAGTAGATTGAGTTTAATATTTCCAATAAGCAAAATACTTTGCTGTATTTCAAAACTAATTTAAATTGACTCTAAGGAGTTTTTGTTTTGAAATTAGTAATTTTAGCAATATTTTTATCCTTCCGTCATTGCAATATTTATATTAAAAAATCTTTCAAAAATAAAATATACTTTTCTAAAACTAAAGTTCAATTAATCTGATTTGAAACAAATATTACTTTAATTTTAAAATATCACAGAAATGCATTTTTTAACACAGCAATAGCTGTTTATTTAAGATACTAAAACATTGACAGTTTGAATGACAGTAATTTTTTTTCTATAGTGGATATATCTGTAAAATTATACTTGAGGAATATAATGTGAGTACTTTATATATATATATATATATATATATATATATATATATATATATATAATTTTTAAATACTTGGTAATCTTAAAAATTTAGGAAAATATTCTCCATAATCTAATGTTTTATTGAATTTTAAATACTTTGACTTTAAATTTACTATAGTTATTGCTCTTATTTTCTGATAATATCATGTATGAATATTACAAATATCAGTAAGTTTATACACAAAAATTTTCAAAATTCTTTTTAAAATATTGGAAGATAATTGTATTGTACTATGCTTTTCGATTTATGATTAGTAAATATAGTTTTACTTGATCACTTAACAAAGTAATACAGAAAATTAAAAGATTTACACTTTATAAATTATTCTAATTAAAATTTTTAAAAAATCATGAAAACAATTCTTGTAAAAATTAATTATTCATCAAAAAAAAATATTTTTCTTAAGACAATAATGTCCTTAATTTATCTTATTCATAAAAGCAATTAAAAGCTTTTCTAATTAAATAATATCTTAGTTTAATTTTTTTTTTATATTATGATTCAGCACAGATTTATAGTAACAGTTTTGCAAAAAATTCATGATTTAAATTCTCCAAGGAGTCCTGTTTTAGCTAATATAAACATTAAATGGGGAAAAAATTGAATTTCTCAAAATTTCATAAAATTAAATAAGTGTGTGTTTGGTGGGGTCATAACAGATTTTTACTAAGATTTCCTAAAAAGATAAACATACCTAAAATAGTTTCATTTATTTATGAATATGTCATGTAAGTTTCATTAAACTCCAACAATTATTTGATTTTTACAAGAATTTCCAAATCAATGTATTTTTAACTGCTAAAATGATGCTAACATTTCCTATACTAATCTTTGCCAACACCCTCACACCACCCTACCACTGGTGTTAAAAACCAAAAGTTTTTTAACTAAAATTTTGAACCTTCTAAAAAGGATCAAAAAATATGATTTCATAATAAAAAATCATTTGGTCTTTTCTCTTAATAATAACAAAAATTTTGATGATAAAACTTTGTTTTTATTAAGTTTGGGGCATTTTTTTCATCATCATATACTCTTTTTGGAGGTACCTAATTAAGGGTTCAGCTTTATTATCATAATTATTATTGTGTGTGTGTGTGTGTATATGTATATATATATATGTGTGTCAATAGTGATTCTTAGGATTTGATTCAACATTTTATGTCTTGACATTATAAAGCATTCTTTTCTGATGATAGATGGAAGACTTAAAATTAATACTAGACTATTATCAGATCAAAATATTACAAAACAAAAGAGAATGCACATTCATAAAATTATCTGCAATAATAGCTTCTTTTTTTATGAAACTAATATTTACACATAGTTTTATTTAGACTTTTTATTATATTTTTCTTTGAATGCTTTAGTTTCTCACTTCAATTGAAGGCTAAAATTGGGCAAAAGTCTAAAAGATACTTTGTTGATCAATTTAAATGAATGATTATAATCTTTAAAATGGTTATTATTACTATGTGTAAGGTGGGTTATCAGTCACTAATGATAGGCGATTACACACAATATTTGTACTGGTAAGCAATTGCATATGATATTTGTACAGCTATACCATTGCATACGATATTTGTACTGATAGACGATTGCACACATTTGTACAGCTAGGCCATTGCATACAATATTTGTAATGATAGGCTATTGCATACAACATTTGTACAGTAGACTATTGTATATGATATATAATTATTTACATTTTCCCAGGCTGAAATGTAAACCTACTTAACAAGGATATTATTGAATTGGAGGAATTTCTAATATAAATGTATTTGCATCTTAAAGGTATGGCATTAGAATATATATATGTATATATATATATATATATATATATATATATATATATATATATATATATATTTAATTGGACACTATTGACAAAGTTATAAATGCATTTTTTTTCTATTTCATTAAGTACAGGATGAGGAGTGTCCAAAAAACAGTTGAGATAAAATCTGACTTTAGAAATTTGACTTCTTTCTCTGAAGATTTTATGCAGTCTTTAGTGGAAGTATGTCATCACTTCATAGTTAGAATTAATAAAATAATTTTGATTCTGGTTGATCTCTTTTGTTTTCGATTTTTTTCTTTTAATTAAAAAAAGTACAAACTTTCCCAGCATTTTGTTTCTACATCTTGTTGCAAATGCACTATAGCATGAAAGCAATAATTTGCTTGTTTTAATCCGTATAATTCAGTTGTACTTAAGAGGCATCTAAGTTTTTCCCCTTTACAAGAAAAAAGCAAAAAAGGTGACAAGCAATTAAATATCACTCATATATTTAAAAAAAAAAAAAACAAAACAAAACAACTATGTCCCATCTACTAGGTATCAATGAGTTTTGTATACTGTCCAATAATGACAGGGATCATGAGTGCAAAGATACAAAACAAACACTTCTAAATTTCCTACCCCCCCCCCACACACACACATATATATCTTCTTTATGAGAGAGAAGAGGTATAATTCTGAGAATTGAACTCTTAAATTGCTTATTGATCTGTACACAATTTTTAAGTACATAGCAACTAAACTAATGCTTTATCTTAATCTGCTCATTCTGCAAAAGAGACAAGATTTATGCCTTATTATTTTATTGCAGCTATATAATTATTTCCTTGATACTTGATTTTGTTTTAATATCTATTCAAATAATCATCACCTAAATCTTAAGTTGAATTGCACCCATTGCTTTTCTAATGCTTATCAATGTCCTTTTAAGTGTTGCAAATTTAGAATTGCTTTTTTCTTGCTACTATTTATAATAATTGAAGATTCTTGTTCATTATAATTTTTTTATATTTTTGTTACCCACAAATTTTGAGAAGAAACATCTTCCTACTAATTTAATATAATTTATTGCTTTATTAAATGAGTTGGTGTTAACCAGCATCATTAACCAAGTTACAATTAATTTTAGGCATTTTGATTGCTAATTCACTGCTCTGATAAATAGAACAGATCTCTTGCCTTCCTATTTCTAGTGTCACAATAAATCTTTGTAAATCTGTCTCAAACTACAAGCACTATCTTTCTTTATTCAATGACGTGGGAGTGGTGTCGTGGATAATGAATGAGAAATTGGAGAGCCAAGTTCAAATTCCAGTCAAGTTTGTTACATTGAGTTATGCACCAATTCCTTCGGGAAAGGTATGATTTCATTTCTCCCCCAGGTTATGGATTAAACAGTAAGATAGACTGTATTGTTATATAATTTATGTTCATTCCCAAAGATTACTAATAGACTATTCACTTGCAAACAAAAGGTATTATTCTTATACAATTCAAACATGTTTTGGTTTTAAATAACCCACAAAAGGTTGGTAAGCCATAACTCTCTCTCTCTCTCTCTCTTCTCTCTCTCTCTCTCTTCTTTGATGGCTGCATAGAAAATGAATACACATAAAAAAAAAACCATACCCAACTTGAAGCTGCTTCAGTGGAAGTTGAAATTTTTTGTCAATCTCTTTCTTGTACTGTCTCTTGCACAAATCAAAACCTTATTTTACAATATATTATCAGGTTTCTATAGTTTTTATTTTTTTTTTATTTTAGTGATATTTGGAACATCTCCCTGTAACTATTGACTTTTTTTTTTTACATTTCAGCATCTGTTTGCAATAATCCATAAGACTATACTTTCATTTTGCTAGTTCCATTGAAAGAAAAAAAAGTTATCATGCTACTTAGAATTGAGTGAAGTCAAAGATGCTTTTATTGATCATTTGTCCTGCAGATTCAACCTTTTTTTTTCTTCTGTGTCAGAACGTTTTTTTTTTTTTTTTTTTTTTTTTTTTCTTGTTTTTCTCAATCATCTCCTCTTTCTTACTTTTACTTCAACTACTCCCCTCTGAGTAAAAAGATTAGCAAATAGTCAATATGAAATGATCTGCTATGTTTCTATGATCTCATTTAATTATATTATCTATTTGCAATTATTTATTGACTATCAGTAACCAAATCCTCCTTACTTTCTGTGTATCTGAATGTGTATGCATGCAAGCGCATAATGAATTGGTTTCTACAAAAGGAGAATGAAAAGTTCTTGGCCCAACCAAGAAGCACTTCCCCAAAAATATTTGGTCAGTTGCTTAGATTTTGGAAAATGGGTTTCGTCAATAACTTTTCATTACACTCTCATATAGTTATTAAGTCTATCTTAGCCTGGCACAAGGTCATACATAGTAATGAGCATTGTGAGGATTAAACTTACTGAGATTAGCTTATTAACCTTATTCTGTGGCAGCATGTGCTCTAGGAATGTGTGTGTGTGAGTTAGTCTTGTTACAGGTCCTATGCTTTTCATCTAAAAAGCAACATTCCTTATCTAAACATGCTCATAGGTGATTTCATTATTACTTTTATTATTGTTGTTGAGCTTTACAAACATTTGTCCCACAGATGTTTTATTCAAATTAGGTTAAAAAGTACACACACACACACACATATATATATATATATATATATATATATATATATAATGGACTCTCCAGTCAGTTTCAGCATATGAGTGCACAGCAGCTTATAGGTTAGTTAATAAATGTCTGTCAAATATAACACTTCATTCCCACAAGATCCACACTGGGTAGAAAATTGTGTGTTCTGAGACAAGGCTGATGGTCTTAGTGCAGATTGTTTAGTCCTTACTGTTGTCTCCCTTAGATGTTGGTGGTGTCTAAGTTTAAATACTTTAATGTCATCGTGCCATACTCTCCACTCCTTTTGCTCCAGGAGCATCTGCTGAAAGGCATGTGGTACTCTGACAACTTCAAGATTGCTCTTCAGCTTGTCTTTGTACCTGATAAATGGTCTGCCCACATTTCTTTTGCTACTGTGTAGCTGACTGTACATGAGGACTCTTGTAAAATTGTGTGAAGATTTTGTTCTGATATTTTACATCTCATAAAAAATCAATTCTATATTTTGAGGTATATAAAATGACTTTTATTTTCACATCTTTCTTCAATGGTAAAAAAAAATAATGCAAAATGTTGATATGAACTTATATTGTCAGTTTGAAACACTTCTCTGAGTAATTGCCTGTTTGTAATTTTTTTTAATTTTTATTCAAAAAGAGAAAGTTAAAAACAGCACTCTGGAGAGTCTATAGATATAACATAGGAAGCTTTTAACTTTTGAGTATGTGTGTGTGTTAACATCTTGTAAACTGAGAAGTAAAAAAAAAATGATATACTAAGCACTCTGTTAAGTTATATATTAACATGTATTTATTTTTTATTTTCTTACATAATGATGATATCTTTAAGATTGCCCATTTTCAGAAGAGTAAGAAATTGTATGCAATAGAAAATTGATGTTATACATGAAATCTTTTATTGGCTTAATAGTGTAAAAGCCATTTTTTTAAGATGACCTAATTAGTGACATAATATTATAAATTATGCTATAAGATGATGCTTATTTTCATGACAGTATATAAGGAATGCTTCATTTGTATACTTTTATTTTTCTTCCTTCAGAGCCTATTCTGGCAAATACGTGAGCTGGAACGAAGAAGGCATATTCACCTGCATTGTATGTGATAATAAGCTTTTTACGTCTGATTCAAAGTTCCACTCAGGGTGTGGTTGGCCGTCCTTCACAGATGTTATAGAAAAGGGAAATGTCACATTTAAAGAAGACTATACACATGGTAAGTGACTTATTTTCTTGTGAGATCAACCAAATTCTTTCTCACTCTATACATAATGTATAATAAATTGCAAACTGAAAACACTTTGAAATTCTATAAATATGTGACTGAACCTTTCATACAACTTTCTAGAAAGATTGCAATATATTTTCTACAAAAGCCTTTATATTGTTCAAGTGTTTGTAGTTATTGCACTTTACAAATGTCATGGATGTAATTTGTGGAGATTTGGACTTTCGTAATTGTTATAAAAAAAAAAATGATCATTTTCTATTGTTTACTGAATAAATAATTTTACTACCTACCAATTCAATTTGTCTACAAATCACTAACTTCCATCCCATGAGTTTTTTTTTTTTTTTTTTTTTATTGATTGAGATATATACTGCATTCTCTCTTTAAAAATAAATTAAAATAAAATAAATACCATGTCTCCTTAAGGACATAACCAATCCTAATTCTCCACACATTCCTTTCCTTTATCTGTGAATCACCATGCATTTTTTGGAAAGATAGTGGAGTAGTTTCTCATTGCTTTCTCCATCATTTTGAATTCAGTTTTTTTTTTCTTCTCAAGGCTAGGGAGCCCAGTTTATCATGGTATTTACAAATTTCAAGACTCAAATTTATAATGCTAAGATCGTCTTGTCTGATTGAGATTTCTATCAAACAAAGCACACTAGCCTCTCACTACATTACTAAACTGGGAAATAAATTTAAGAGTTCTTCATTTTAATATCTGCTTCTGATATTAATCTTTTGTTATGTTTATCTAAATGTTATCTATTTAATCATGTTTGTGAGGTTCAGTATTGAATCTATCTACTGAACAATTACTGTATACCTTTTGCATATGGATGCAAAAATATATGCACACGTAGGATTAATACAAATATAAAATTTATCACTTAGCTGATGTTATTTTCAGCACCCAAACTCCAGAGTTTCATAAATGAATCCTTTTTTGTAATCGTTCAATCCTCTTGTCAAGAGGTATTGGCTATTGACTACTGATTTTCTCATTTTCGTTAATTTATATTAATTTAAAAAATAATAATTTATGCACTTTTTATTGGTGTTGGGTTGATTTTTTTTTTATCTTTGTGTGTGTGTTATATATATATATATATATATATATATATATATATATATATATATATATATATATAATTGTTAATATTAGTGGCCAATATATATATATATATATATTGAATCACCCCAAGCAAGGCAGTAATGCCACTAAACCAGAAGGGGGTTACAGGGTGTAGAAGAATTAAAAACAGAAACATTAATGGTGAGCAGAAAGAAAAGAGAGTAATCAGGAGGACAGTAGATGGCAATTGACATTGCATTCAAATTTTTTCAGATTAAAGTTGGCTGGAAAGCAAGGAGCTTGAAATGAGTTCCACAATCAAGAAGTACAAGAGAAGAAATTCTTACCATAGAATTTATGGATACATCTAGTCAGCTCAACTTTAAATTTATCAGATTTTGATGCCATTCTAGTTCTGTGCTTAAATTCAAAAACTCTAGGTACCATAGCAAAGAGCTCATTCCCTACAATTACCATGAAAGTATTTATAGAAAAGACATAGATATGTAACTTTACAGCGGTGGGAAAGTGACTGGAACTGAGCTGACAGTTCAGGACCAATAATATTGCTGATTCTTGTTTGGATTTTATCAAGGAACTCAAGGTAAATAGCAGGGGTACTGGACCATATGTGACAGCAATATTCTAAGCATGGACAAATGGTAGACTTATAGATATGTAAGATATTATTGCTTCATTGATTCTATTATTCACAGATGTGAGAAATCAATAGTTCCAATTCCTCACATGCAAATATGGTTGCTGAATATAACATCATCCGCTAAGATATATTATACCTTATTTAATCCTATATATATATATATATATATATATATATATATATATATATATATATATATATATATATATATAAAATATAAAATATACATATGAAAATATATCTAAAAATTCCCATACATGTATATTTTCAGAAAAAAAAATTTTCCAAGAGGAAGGATCCAGGTAGAACTCAATGTCTAGGACAGAGAAGGATATATATATATATATATATATATATATATATATATATATATATATATCTGAACAATGTTTATAATCCCATGCTTACATGAATATGTCCATTTATATACTTGTAAAATCAGAAATATCAGTATGATCAAAAAGATAAAACCTGATTTGATCATGACTCACATTAACTTGTGTATTTGACTTGTTCCCCTCCTTTTCAAAATGATTTAACACAGTAACATAATTAATCTCCTTTGACTCAATCAACTTTATTCTTCAAACTGCTAAACATCTTATAGTATAAAAAAATCCATATTTGCATGTGAGGAATTGGAACTATTGATTTCTCACACCTGTGAATAATAGCATCAGTGAAACAATAATCCAAGAAATAAACAATAAAACCTTTAAAATGTTAATGACCTCAGACACTTAATTGTTTCTGTTCCCTCATCTTCTCTAAGAAATGCTAAATATATTACCAGATATATTTTAATCCTCTTAGTTTCTCACTTTCTACTGAAATGCAAAACTAAAAAATCAAATTTTTCATTCCCTCTTGGTCTTAAACTAGATCCATCACAGTTAGTGTATTTCCAGGTAAAAGCCATTTATCACTGTATAACATCTGAAGCAATTCCAACAATTGGCCATATTTATAGCTGACACTTTTTTTATTTATTTGCATATATGTTGAGTTGCTAAACATGAGGAAGTAGACTTGACCCTATATACTTGATATATATCTTGTTATTTCTTCTCTGTTCATCTTCAAACTATAGCAGTAAGTTTTTGTCCTGAAATACTTTGTGAACAATATCACTTGAACAGTTGAAATTTATATAGAATTGTATATCTCTCTATCATGATGACTCTTAGTTTGATGTCTGATCCAGCTTAAAGCATTAAACTGATGATCACCATGTATTAGCAATTTATATGTCCACACGTAATATGTGTATGTATATATATATATATATATATATATATATATATATATATATATATATATATATATATATATATAATTTCATTAAAAATGACTGATAAGGTACTATGGTTAAGTTTTATATTTAATTTTTCTTGTGTTCTTGTAATACTTCATCTGCATACTCATTGATATTGCAAATATAATAGCCTCATCCACATGTAAAAAAAAAAAAAAAGGCTAAAAATAATGAAAGCATTATTAATTACAAAAAAAAACAACACTGAATAATGTCAATTCTGAATACAGCCACAATGGTGCTGCCTGTATTTGGAAAATAAAACTTTCCTATAACTCTAGATACATGCATAAAAAAACAATCCATACTTTCAGTTAAAAGTAAAAATAAAATCATCCTTGATATTGGCTTAAAGTATAGGCCAAAGTGCTCGGGATTGCTGCCCAAATACACACACACACACACACACACATTATATATATATATATATATATATATATATATATATATATATATATATATATATATGTATAAGTAGCTGGCCAAGTATGCCTGTCTGCATCTAGCAGCTAGTGAATTCCTGTTGCAGATGCCAGTTCAGGTACATTTTGTGTATGGTTTATACATCAACTAATGCTGAGCAGACTTTAGTTATAGTTTCTGGGAGAGAGTGCATTATCAACAGTCTGAACAAGACTAGTATGCTGAAAGTCTGTCATGATGGCTTGTAATTTTGTCCTAGAATGACCATCAATGGCTCCCAAATAATTCTGTCTATCAAATTTAACTTGTAGGACTTTGATCCAACTCATGGTATGGTTTTCAGGCACTTTCCAAAGTGGCTCAGTGGATAAAAGCATTAAAGTAATCCAGTGACTTGAGCCAAAGAGTTGTGAGTTCAGTACCTGGCCACAGCAGAGGGGACCAAAAAAAAAAAACTTGGAGAGTTGAGTTACTAAAGGGAATTAACTGAAATTGAGATGTCCATAAAAGGCATGGTATATGGAACTAAAACAATCTACCCTGGTGGACGAAATAAATGGTTTGTTTTGAAATTCCAACATATAAGACTTGAAGAAGGTTGGAGCATACGACAAGTAAAATGTTGTCAATATGACAATGAAGATGAGGACAATAGTTCAAATAGTGTCAATAGTTACAATTCATATTGTCTTTTTACAGATGTATTTTATTTATATCTGATTTTATATATATATATATATATATAGAGAGAGAGAGAGATATCTCCAGGATAAAAGTAAATAGAGTATAAATGGATTTTTTGAAATTTAAAAATAATTATTTACTCACCTGTTATTTACCATCACCTGAAGAGGCAAAACTTTAGTGCTGAAACATGAAACCTATTGTGTAGCAATTTTTAACATATTTTTGTTTTAATCTCATATAATAAATTATATATATATATATATATATATATATATATTATTGTAAATAGTTACAAATCACAGAAATTAAACAGAAGCAAAGAATTTATAAGAAACTTAATGCATCAATACACATCACCTATCAGCAAAAACTAACCAGCTTATCACTATAAAAACTAAAAATCTCTTAACCTGATTACTGCCAATGTTACAATAACAAAAAAGAAAATCAAAACTTCAACAAAAACATCCCCCTACTAACAATTCAAACAACACATACATAGGTTGCATAATCACTGCATTATCATACTAGTTAACTTGCCATTTATCTGATAATAGCTCAATTAAATCGCATATCACCAACTAGCACAAGGAAAATGACATGACACCACAAAGTGACACCTGGAAATGTGATAATTGAATAAAACTGTCATGACACCCACCAACACGTGAAAATGTGATACTCAAAAACCCTCAAAGGAAAAAACAATGTATACCTATAGACACAAACCTATCAACATACAAAGGAGAAATAAATGGCCTGGGAAAGCAGAAAGTGTTCAGAAGCTATAGGGAAATTTATACTCAGTCTTGCCAGAAATAAGAAATTATAGTTTGCACCATAGAAAAACTAAAAAAAAAAAAAAAAATGTTTAATCAATTGTTATGGTTTTTAATCAAATTTGTATGTATGTATGTATGTATGTATACCACAGGTTGACCCAAGCCTTGTGAGTGAAATTGGGTAGACGGAACCTTTGTGGGGGGTGGATAGCTGTGCTAGCACAGTCACAAGTCATTGTGACTGAGGGTTTGAGTGTGCTGACCTTATTCAGATTGTTGATCACTCTAGATAACATGCTCTTTCTCAGAAACTGGAACTAAGGTTTGCTCAGCATAGTTGCACTATAAACTACAGGTTGGCTCTGTGGGTGTTGAACAAACACAAATGTGCATGAGCGAGCATCTGCAATCAGGATTGTCTTGCTGCCCTAATACACGGGTATCCTCGAATACGAGTGGCCAGCTATTATTATTATTATATACATACACACATTTGTTTATATGTTATTTTTATAGATACAAATATTTAAGTAAATGCTCTGTTTATAATAAACAGTATTAACATTTACCAGCCTGATTGTCTGAGAAATCTCAAAAATATATGTGTCCTTGGACAATCAGGTTGGTAAACATTATTAATATTGTTTATTATAAACAGAGCATTTACTTAAATATTTGTATGTATAAAAATATAAACAAAAAATCTATTAAAATAATTGTCAGACCTGGCCTGAAAATTGTGATAAAGCATGATACAGGCTGGCACTGCTCAGTGTCCACTTATAATAATACATAGTGATATCTAAAATTATATAATATATCAAACATATATCAAAGTGAACAGAATTTCATCACTTAAGTGCTCAGTAGATATTTAGAACAATAATTATTGTTATTAAAAATATAAGAAGTTCAGGGAATTTATCAGATTTGTCTGGACCCTGATGAACAAAACATGAAACTTTAAGTTGACCTTTCATAAGTATCCTGAATTTTTATATTTTTGATATATAATCATAATTAAGTGACCTATTATCCTCTTAGGCATACCTGTGAAATATGTCAAATGTTGATTAAGGCTTATCCCTTAGTCCTTCCTTATTGATAATCTCTATGCTTAAAATATTATTCTTCAGTGATCATTTGCATATTCTGGGATTATGAAATGGTTTATGACAAACACATTCTGTTACTATATGGTCTTGTGCAAATAGTAGTATTTTGCTAAGATGTCTCCTCTGTATACAGATGTAAATTATGTAAGTTTGTAGAGTAGTGGTCAGTTTCAAGCATGAATTCTGCGTTTCCAGATTTTCTTTGTGCTTTAAAGCAGTTATCTCCTGAATTTATATCAATGAGCATTCATTTTTATTTCTTATATTATTACTGAATCATTTTCTCACATCTCTTGAAATACAATATATTTAGCTTAAGCCTTTTCTGGTTTAGATTGTAAAAAAAAAATGTTTTTATAAATAAAATTGAAGAATTCTCTTCTTAGAAGAGCTAGTTTTATATGCATTACATGTTGGCAGATCCATTATGTTATAGAATGTCTGTCTATATTTCTGAGATGAGGTATTATTTACACTATTTACATTATTTGGACTATTGTCCTCATCTTTGTCACCATATTTATTACAACATTTCGGCTGTTCTTCAGGTGGTTGGAATATCAAACTGAACCCTTTATTTTGTTCACTGGGGTAGACTGTTCTAGTTCCACATGCCATATTTTAATGGATGTTAGTTATCAGTTAAAATCTCTTGTGTATCTACGAAATTTTAAAATAAATTACTTATTCCCAATACTAGGGTCTTTACCACCAACACTAAGACAATTGGAGATCTAATTAGAAAAATAAATCCAACACCATTTCAGATGCTGGGATTTATCAAATAAAGTGCTTGCAGTGTAAAATCACTTACATTAGTAAGACATCTTGAAATCTAAAAGCCTGTATCATAAAAGGGATCTACATTGGGGAAAATTTTTAAAGTCTCTCATAATACACAAGGACAAGACTGGCCATAACTTTAATTTTACAAATGCCAGACTAATTAAAAAAGAACGTAATTCTACCACGAAAATACTTCAAGAGAATCCTGATAAATATTTTACCAAATATAAAAACATGTCAAAACATTATATTGCATCACTAAACATGAATAATGCCTACTAGACACACACATTATCATAGACAAACTAGATAAAAGGAAATTCGTTAATTTTTTTTTTGAGATTCAAAAGGATTCATCTACTCTCTTTGAATTTAGAAGAACATAAATTATATTAATGTTGCTTAGCAAGTCAAATGCAAAAATAAAAATTCCAGAATATTTTTTTATATCTCATTCTCTGATTGATATATAGTGGCCACTCTTCTATATGTACACATGCTTTATCCCTGATATTGATCACTTTCACCCATAAATATAGCATATCACTTTCACCCATAAATATAGCATATCACTTTCACCCATAAATATAGCATATCACTTTCACCCATAAATATAGCATATCACTTTCACCCATAAATATAGCATATCTTAAAACCATATTTTTATCATTTATAATATCTTTATTAGAAAGAGAAAAATAAGAAATATTTTAGCAATTTTTTGTTAAGTTTTAATTAATTCTTTGTCAAAATGCCAACATAGTTAAAACAGGTGGAAATTAGTTTGGAGATTAACGTTTTACATTACCAAAATATTCCTTCAACATTTCTACATCTGATATGATAAATATGAAATAAAATCATAGATAATAAATAGAATTCAATGAAATCTTAATGCTTTCTGTATTCATTTCTGATTTAGTGCCACTGTGTATCATTTTGCTAAATATCCTGTATCTATTCATATGTAATGATGTTGTAAGACCTTACACATAATTTCACCTAATAAAAAAAATGTTTGTATCAAAAACAAAATATTTACTTCTTAGTTTCTATATTTTGTTTACATTAAATAGTTGGGCAAATGTCCATGAGATTTTTTTAAATTGTTTTTTCTCAGCCAAAATGTAAATCTATGCAGTTTTTGCCTATTTTCTGTTAAATAGGCAGACTGAAATCAAATTGGAAAATGACCAATTTTAATCTTTGGAATAAATACTCTTTTAAAAAATGAGTGTTGGTAAATATAAGAATTTAAATCCTGCAAATTATCAAAATTCCTTATGAGATTCTGCTATTTAAATTTTCTCACTTAATATCTTTCTTGTATACAATAGCAAATCATAATAAACATCTTCACAGCTCTGTAAAGTCTTTTTTTCCACCCCCCCCTCATTCTGTTTTTGAAGGTGGAGTCAGTTTTGATATTAATGTGCTTATCAGATAACATTTGACTTTGTAGTAATTATTACCTATCTCTATTATTATTATGCTTATGTTTGTGTTTGCTTTTTGTATATCATGGTTAAATAGATTTTTTTTTTTTTTTGTATTAGATGATTGCAATACCTGAAATAATAATACCGGTTATGTAAGGGTGACCTTCGAGGTCACTTGAAGATAGCACAGGTTATCAAAGTGCAGGGCATGCCATTTCTAGCAAAATGGAGCATGATATTGAGTTTTGTATTGAGTACAAATGCAGTTTTTAGTTCAGAAATGGTAGAGGTAAATAAGGTCCAACTTGATGTCTGAGTTATTAGATGTAGAATTAGTTTGTGGCTTTTATGATTTGTATTACACTCTTGTAGGTAAATGGACACATGAATAAAAATAGAAAATAATTAAAACATATGATAGTTGATGCTGACTTCTAAAGTCATTTGAGGTTAACAGAGATCAATTTTTAATTAAAATATTTTTTTTCAGCCATATGAAAGAACTTAACAAAAAAAAAAAAGACCAAACTATAAAAACACTTGACATTTTTGTTTGTATATAAAACTGTCTCACTCTGAAAAATGTCTTGAAAAATTTTTTTTAAAATGTACAGGATTAAACCTGAATTTCTGTTTTCAGTCATTTTAAATGTAAAACTGGCTCCAAACTACAGAAGCTAGCACTAGCTGTGTGAGTGAAGTCTTCTTGCTTCAAAGAAACAAACCCTTGGTTATTGAAATTGATTCCTAGAGAGGTTCAGCTGCACAAGTCAATTGACATAGTTCTGGGCACATTGGAGTCTGTTTAGAATCCAATTAAATTCCTCAACTCTCTTGAATTGTATAGTGCTCCTCCCAACAACTTCTCAGAAAATTTAACCCTCCAAAGTTATGCAGTAAAACTCATTCAGCTTTTAAGCAGCTTCTCCCACATGTCATCAAGTTAACTATTCTAATTGGAGTAGGCAAAATGGGGAATGTGTTAATTCCCAGGTTCCAACAGAGTTACCCTTTGAATTCAATCATCTTCAATTTCCAGTGAATCCATGGCTCTTAACAAGATACAAGGCCGATTGATGACCTCAACCTGACTTTTCCATACTTTTCTATAGCCAGCTAAATGTTGTTTGTTCTTTGAATCTCCAGATAATCTTTTCTTTTTTTTATATATATATATATATATACTGGTACCCAATGGGAAGAGCTCTGTTGTGTACCCAGAAGCATTGTAAAACTAATAGACTTTATCATTGGTTTTTGTACTTCAACATATTTTCATTAATATCTTTTTACATGTGGAAACAGTGTAATGTTTTTGTTTTCATTTGTTGCGTGAGAACTGGTAAAAATTTCTCAGGGATGGGGGAGTATATTTTCTGGGTTATTTTTTCCTGAGCAAAGCCAGGTATCCCTGCTAGTATAGTACCTGTATGATATACTGACAAAAATATTTATAATAGATATGAACCTACATATTTACACTAGAGTGTTGTTCTCATATTTATTGTCATTCACATTTTGGACGTTGTATGCTCTGGCCCTGTGGATAAAAGTGTTGACTGAGTAATCCATAAAGTGATTTTGACCTAAAGAGTTGTGAGTTCAATACCTGGCTACAGCAGAGGCGAACAAAACTTGGATAGTTTAGTTACTAAAGGTAATTACCTGAAACTGAGATATTCAGAAAAGGCATGGCATGTAGAACTAGAGCAATCTACCCCCACACCCTGTGGACTAAATAAAGGGTTTTGGTTTGAAATTCTAACGTAAATCACCTGAAGTAGGCTGTAGTGTACAACAACCGAAACATGGTGAATATGACAATAAAGATGGAGGACAATAGTCTAGAAAATGTAAATAGTGTAAATAGTTACATTTCATCTCAGAAATATAGACAGATGTATCTACATATTAACCAGTATTTTGTTCCTTTTAAATTTGTGCTAATAG
This sequence comes from Acanthosepion pharaonis, assembly GCA_903632075.3. Lineage (NCBI taxonomy): Eukaryota > Metazoa > Mollusca > Cephalopoda > Sepiida > Sepiidae > Acanthosepion > Acanthosepion pharaonis. Next base: position 102,702 of record CAHIKZ030000572.1, on the reverse strand, counting down.
CAGGCATTAAAAAGTTCTTTTACTGAAAACCTTACTCTTCAACATTTATAGTAATTCTTATGAGTCACCATTCTATGTAACATCATTTTTACAATGCCTAAGATTTTAAATAAATTTTTTTTAAAAAAATTTACAAGGGATATTCTTATTTAATGTCTGCCTCTTACAGCAAATATCTTGGTTTATTTGTTAATCTATTGATAGTGCAATACAGGTAGCTTGATTTTCAAGTTTAAGATCTTGAGTAAAATGTCATTACTACAAAAATATCACAGATTTATTTAAAGTGTTAGATTAACTCTTGAAATGTTGGGCTGCTTGCCAGCTTTCATTCATTTGTTGAGCAAATTGGCTTCGGAGATTTTTCTTGACATCAAAACATCATCCTTCTCTTACTTTTGTTTCTCAATTCTCATTTGAAGCAAACTTAAGTGTAAGATCTTGACCAAATGTTTCTGTCTTGTCTCCCTCCCTCTCTCTCCCTCTCTCTCTCTCTCTCTCTCTCCCTGTTTGCATGCTCTTATGCAAATATCTTTGAAATGGTTTGCCTTGTGATCAAAAATAGTTGATAGTTATTGCTTTATTCATTTGGACATAGAATAGAAAGAAGTCAAAAAAGTTTTCACAATCAACCTTTTTAATTTCAAAATTGCCTGATTTTGTTTATTTAAAGAACAAACTCTCCTTTCAAGTCCTAGCCACATCCAACAACATGATTGTAGCACCTACCACATATGCCTTGTGGGAGCTTGAAAAACAAAGGCAAGCAAATGCTCAGTGAATGCTTACTAAGTGAATGTTTCAATATTTTAACTTTGTCATATGATTGCTTTATAAATGTCTTATGGTCAAAGCAATATAATCATGATATGGAGTTAAGTAATGGGACGAGATTATGTGCATTGATATTATTTAAATCAGAAGTACAAGAATGAATGGGACACAAAAAAAAAGAAGAGTAACTACAATTTTTTAATAAAACAGGAAAATGTTCAAGCAAAATTCAATGATTTTTATTTTATCTTAAGGGATGAAAAAATTTACAGTGGAAGAAATTCCAAATACCAGCTTTTAATGAGGAACTCTACTGATTTTAGATGAGAATTTAATCCTATATGAACTCAAAAACAAGTTCATAATCTGCACAGCAAGAGATAAACTATGGCATATAGAAAATTAGACTCTGAAGTTTTACTCCAACATTGTCATTTTTTGTGGTTTTAACAATATACTTCTCTTTATGAGAATCATAGATTCTGTTCAATGATTTAGAATTTCAAATTTAAATTACAACACACTGAAGACCAGATGACTTCATTAGTCCATGATAACATCACTGTAGTACTGTATTTTATAAATAAAAGTTGACAGTAAATTATGTCTATTTTATATATAAATATCCTTTAAGAAAACAATGGGAATTTTTTTCAATATTTATTTTTCTAACCTTGTTAAAGGTTAGAAAAATTTAGAGGAGTTCATCAAAAAGAACATTGATGCCCATTACATGACTGATTTTATAAATGTTCAGAAAATATCTAGATGGAGAATTGACTAATTTCCATTTCTGCATTCTTAGAAATCTGCAACTATGTTTCAAAAAACTATTAAAATTAGTTCTTTCATTACTAAACTATTTCTTAAACAGTTTATTTTTAATTTTGTGTAGAGTTAACTATTGCAGTTTAAGTAATTGGATTGTATATTCTTTTAGAAAATTCACCATCATTTTCAATTTCTTTATTTATATTTTCAAAAACCTGCAGTCTCTTGTTTCATTAAATATCTGCTTGAAAACAGAAAAAGCAGAGCTAGTTTATTTCTTTTTTCCTTATTCTTTGAATGGCTATTTAAATATTTTCACTTGATATGCCTGATTTTTTTTTCTCTTTTAAGTGCATTCAATAACAATGCAAAACAGGTCTACTATTGTTTATTAATGTTACCAAATTAATGAAATCTAAACTTGCTAAATAATTCTAGTTCGTAATTCATCTGAATTATGTGACAAGTTAAAAAATAGGCAAGAAAAAAGACAGTGAACAATAGTTTTAATCATTTTAGTGACAGTATTCCAAATTCTTAACTTTACTGATGACTGAATGTCATCATATATAGAGAAGCAGTATTTGTAAGTTTCACATAGTGCAAAAAGATGATACTAGTAACTAAAGAGTAAATAATTTTATATTAAGTACCAGTTTAGTAATATTTGTTACTTTGGAAAAGTGTAAAAGGAAAACCCTAATTTAAAATAAACACTTTTAATATTTTGTTTATTTTTCTATACTGCAGTTGTGCATAAATTAATAAGCATGACTTTAAAAAAATCAAATATTACATGGAATATGTCTTAAAATTTAATAAGGTTTGAAATTATAATTGCTGAGGATAAATATAAACATTAAAAAAGCTTTTTCTCTCTTTCTTTACTTAAAATAATAAGGCAAGGAGCAAAAGCCTTTATTCAAAACAGTCATTTTAGTATGCCTATTCTTCTGACTTGTACCTTTTTGTATTTACAGCAGAAATGAAATAGAATAAGTCATTATTTTTTATAGCTGTGGTCAGTGAGAAATATTATAATGACCTAATCAAATGTGAATCTTGCAATGAGTTGTCGTTTCAAATTCTATTAATTTTCACAAATTTTATTGTTTGTCACCCAGACATTTGGCAACATTGATTTGTGGAGGTGATTTTCTTAGAAAATGAATATTTCTTTCACTTTGCAAATAATTAACTATAGCAAGAAGAGTTTGACTAGTATTGATATAAACTTGTGACATGAGTGCCATAGTATATTACTTAGCAGAGATGCTTATTATTTGAACGGGAAGAAGAGGTAATTATTATTTATTCTTTATTGCCATTTTTCTTAAGACAGTTGGCCCCAGACAAAATAAATGCTAAATTGTATGGAAAGTCATGTTAACACCTAACTTTATAAGGAAAGGTGTATTGTTGATGGCAGTTGGTAACCTTTATGAAATTAAATGTTGGCTTCTAATCTACAACTGCTGGTAACTTATTCTCTTGTGGTCTGGCAGATTGTTGCTTAACTATGGAAATTCAGAAATGGAAAAGTTATTTATATCAAACAGCCATAAGCTTTGTCCTATTTTTTATTATATGTTACATAGTTTATGATAATCTGTTTACAGACTTTGTGCATTTAAGAAAAAAGAAAACCATAATTTGATAAACTCCTTTTTCCTTGGGGCATCATTAGCAAATAAATTTGGTATTTTTAGATTTATTTCTAAATTGAAAAACCATAATTGCTTCTTCCTTTTGTATATCTTTTACAGTTTATTTGATTCCATGTGTATTCTCTTATTAATTCCTCTTTTTCAAGTTTTCAAAGTTATTGGCTCGACTCCCATAACTTAAAACTGACTACATTAAATCTTACTAAATTTATATTCATTCAATTCATTCAAGAAAGATAAAACAATCTTTGGATTTAGAGAATTACAAATATTATTGTATTTCAAAAATATGGTTTTGAATTCAGTTTTCCTTCTCCTAGGCTGGTTGCCAACCAAGGTTGAAGATGCCAGTCTGCTCACTACTGATATCTAACAAAAAAATGAAATATAGCATAATCAGTGAATAGGTTTACTATGCATTTTTCTATTAGACTAACATCCTGGCACCAATCATTACTTTAATGACTTGAATCCTCTTCAAGTTTCCTATTTTATTAACATTTCTAAACTATATTGTGCTGTGACCATTCAGTACCTGCTTTGCCTAATGCCTTGATGAGGTCTATTTTATAATCCATTAGATTTGAAATACTGTATAGCCACTTGAAAAGATATCATCTAATCTAGTAAATTACAATTTAATGGACATTGTCAAATTATATATGAGAATTATAATAATTTATGGCACATCATTTTATTCAATTTGTGTTTTAAGTTACCTTTGCAATATAATTTATATATAGTTTTTTGTTTTATTTTGTGTTCCGTGTGTACATACATGCACTAATATAATATATATATATATATATATATATAGTGTGTGTGTTAGGATTTGATGTTTTCTATTCTTCGATTTATTAAGCAGTATTGTTTGTATAAAGTGATATGAATGACTAGAGTGAGTCTCCCAAAACTCCTGCACTATTTATTAAGAAAATGGACTTTTGCCCTTGTGAACATTTGCATTGTACCATTCTTTCTCACTTTATCTCTCTCTTTTTTTCTCTCCTTCACTGCTCTTGGCACAATACCAATTTAATGGGATAATTAGTTTCTTTTTCTTGACTTTATGCTTTTAAAGGGTTCAGTATTTTGTTATATTTATACAAGTCTTAGACTTTTTCTTTTCCTTTTCCATAAAAGCATATGTAAATGTTTTGAGTGGGTGTGTTGTTTACAGAGACCAGGAAATGTTTATTATGCTACAACCAAGCACTTACATGTTATCTTCTAACATTAGCAATGGTGCTGCTAAAGGGATGCACCATATAATATATGTTACTCTGATGCTTCTATTAGTGAATGTTGGGAAATTCTTTACCTGAACTCAAAAAAAAAAAATGAGATTTTGAAAGGAACTCAAGCAAAAATGTTTCAATGCCTCATCAGCTTTCTAATTTAAATCTCAAAATAAAAATAGCAGGCATTCAAGAAATGTTCCAATTTTTGTTTAGTTTTGATTTTAAAACCAAAAATAAATGTTATTAGACATAACATTAACAATCTTATATTTTTGTGATTCCTTAAAGTTCTCTCTAAAATGACCTGTTAAAATGCAGACATGTATTTTGTAAAGAAATTTATAAATTTCATAAATTTTAAATATATATATATATATATATATATATACTTGGTTGAAAATGTTATTATTCAGTTAGAATTTATTGTCACACCTAATTTTTGTAACGTAAAATGTATGTATGCATCTGTATATTTTATGTATGTATCTATGTTTATATCTAAATATAAATACAAAAGTGAACATTGAAGTCAACACTGAGGCGACAAGCTGTTTCATGCTAGATGCAATCGTCAGGCCTCCTTATGATTGCGTCTAGCATGTTGACTTCACTGTTCACATTTATATTTATATTTACATATGCTCTATCTCTGATATTGAGCACTTTATCCCATAAATATAGCACACCTTAAAACTATATTTCTTCATATATATATATATATATATATATATATATATATATATATTTAGTTTTTTTTTATTTGATAAGTGTTTTTCAGTCTATAGACTGAAAAAAACACTTATCAAATGAAAAAGATGGACTTTTGTTGTTCATCAATCCCAATATTTACATGGATAATTTTTTTTATATAAATTGAATATTTTATTTTACTTTAAAATGTTACTTAGTACATAATAAATATGGCTAATCTTTTACCCAATTATGATAATTACAAGAATTGCTAAACAAGTGCTAAAAGTTTTGTTGAACTAAAGTAAAAGGAAGCAATATGTGAGGCTCTGGAACTATTCAACTTTTCTTTTTTTTTTTTTTAAATTTTATTATCTAATTCCATACAAATAGATACTCTATCTGAAACTTGCTATAACTTGGAAGTTGCACACTATTTATTTAGTTAGCAGGTCAGGTGGTTGTTTAGGAATTTATATTTTGGTTGAAAACAGTTGCCAGGTTAATATTCTGGCTGTGATGCTTTCCTGGAAGACATTAACATCAATTCTAAAAAAACAACACGGCAAACCTTTTTCCTGTTGGCTGGCATTTCTTCTGATCTCTTTTCCTGGTCCGAGGCCAACTTTTTCCTTAAATGGAGAAATCCTTCTGGCTGTTACTTCATGTGTCAGACATTTATCTTATCAGCATATGGTGGTGGTGGTGGTGGTGATGGTGATAACAAGCATATAGGCAGACCCCATTGGGCTTGGGGTGCAAAGATGTTGGTTTCAGCCAAACGCAATCTTATCATTCTGATAGCAAAAGATACATTTAACATGCCCAATAAATGTTACAGCAATTTCAGTTCTGACTTAAACTACTTTACAGAATAAGGAATTTTTGTTTTCCATTTTGAGGTTTTGCATTTCAAATAGATGAAGCTGATATTAACTTAGGCATGACAAATCTTAATTATAAAATTCAATGGAGGTGCTGAAAAATTCTTGGCCTAACCAAGAAGTATTTCTATTAAAATGTTTGCTCAGATTTTAGAAAGTAGATTGTCCTGAGAACTTTGCAGTAGCATCTTCTTATATGTATTTATTTTTTTGGTTATATTTTTTTTTCTATTTTCTTCAAAGCAAGAAATGTTTAAAAATTATATTTTGGCTCACTATTTCACTTACTTTCGTGTGTGTTTTTTTTTTTTTTTTTTTTTTTTTTAAGAAATATTTGGGGGGAAAAAAAAGGGATGGAGAGACTAATCTCAAACACTTTACCCAAAGCCTATTCAAAATAGTCTTTACAAGATTATTAACAAATTATTTAGATACTATCTTTTTAGTAGGTTTTAAAGTTTTCTTTTTAAGCCTACTATATACACACATGTGTGTTGTGGTTTTCAGATGTGCATTGTGGTGTAATGGATCTCGGCTCCAAGTGAGAACTTGGAGAGTTGAGTTTGAATTCCAGTTGAGGTCGTTAGATTCACTTACACACAAATACCCTTGAGAAAGGCATGAATCCATCTATTCTCCTCCCAGATATGGATTGAATAGCAGAACAGACTGATTTTGTTAGACTGGTTGCTAACCAAGGCTATCACAAAAAGAAATAGCAACCTACTGCAGGAAAAAAAAATCTACTTTGTCAGTCATGTATCAAAAGATACATGATTACCCAAGCATGTATCATGTATGGCAATTAACTGACTGACTGATAGACATACACTTTTGTTTTTTATTCATTTTATTTATTTTATTTAAATGCATTGCTTTGTATAAAACTGAATTAATTTTGTAAATGATACATTGATTTGATATAAATGATATCCACTATGAGAAAAATACCTTTTTCATGGTAACTATTTTTTGACTGAGACTCTCTTGTTCTTTGTGCAGTATTGTTTAGGAGTATTTTCTGTTTATTATACTAAGTGTTGAATCATAAACCTTATTGTTTCTCAAATAATCTATAAAGCAACATAATCTATATCCATAGATGTTAATGTACAGCTGTGCTATTCCTGTCTATATTAAAGCCAAGCATGGCAGTAGTTCAACACCAATATTCATAATCCTCTTTATTAGAAACATAATTTTTAAACCTCTGATCAAAGTTTGCTATTTATTTCCTCAGTTCCTTACCGAGCCAATTATGATTGATTACTTCTTAATTTAGAATTTATTTTTACTTGTTTTGCTTTTAATGAGTTATTACATGATTTGAGATTTAAAAAATACCTGAATTCTGATATTATTTCATCATTGTACTAATCACATATGTCCTGAGGATGCTTTAAAGAAACTATTTTCTTTATGAAAAATTGACTGGTCAGGCTAATGTCAGGTCATGCTTAAGCCTACTACTGGTAACATGTAACACAATACAACGTATCACATGGATTGGTCATTGGCATCTAAACTAGCTCCCCCACTAGCTTTTCTGCTGATGAGGAAGGTGGAACATAACTCCACAGGATGAAAAACAAGATCTGTCAAAAAGTCAATGGGCTCCTTCTTATAGGAGCAACGTACATAGACACACATAGACACCCATATATATATATATATATATATATATATATATATATATATATATATATATATATATATATATTAGTCATCCACAAACAAACTGTTTTGCTGTATCACAGCTCATTAGTGTGGCTAGATGTCTAGTTGCCTCTAGCTAGGATCGAAACCCGGCTGAATTGGCGTCAGTCGGAGATTCTGCCCTTAAGCCGTTGTCACACAGCAGGGCTGAAGGTGAATTTAAGTGTATTTAGATAAACACAGTGACTGAGAGAAATTGATTTGCTTTACTGAAGAGTCTTAATTATTAGCAGTAATAATCACTGTTTACAAACTCACACTTCCTTCCCAGAGAACTCAACTGAAATATTTTTTTCAGGAGCATATATATTGTCATCCACAGACACTGTTTCACAGCTCATCAGTGTGTTGTGTGTATGTGTATATATATATATATATATATATATATATATATGATAAAATGGAAAAAGTTTTTGTGTGATGTGTTTCATCCCTTAGCACTTAATCAGACGAGCACAGGACTAAGGGATGAAAGATTGGGGTTTCAGGCCTTGAATGGAAACCTTTCTAGAGATGCTGTCCTGATAAAAACACGCTGTACTTGGACTGCCATAAGTGCTTGAATTGGGTCTCAGCAAGAGAGCCCAGCCTTGTAAAACCTTTTGCCTCAAATCATCATGACAAATCCTTTATCAGGCAGGAGCCACCTTGTTTTGTGCAAGATTAATCCCAGTCCTATCTCAACAAAAAAAGACACAGCTATGTATGTGTCTACATATGACAAAACTACAGTGTGCTTCAAAATAAAATCTTTCTTCTTTAGCATTATCATTGTTTTTTAGAAGGATAATTTGTCCTTACAATATATGTTTGACAGCATATGGCTCGACTAGATATAAGAAAACCTGTTTGTTTTTTTTCTTTTTTTTTTAAGCAGCTCATGAAAGTAACTTGAATACAAAACATTCTTATATATTCACCAAAGTTAAACGAGATAGATATTGTATGTCAAGAATATATAAAAACGTTTTTTGTTTTTTTTTTTTTTGTATTGGATTTTTGTAACAAATTCAAACACTGATAATATCGTTAGAATTTATTAAAAACTGCAAAATATTATTTCAGTCTTTATTCTTGTTTAGTATTCAACAAGAGCTAATATTTTACTTCTGATCTTTTATTTGAAATATAATCCTAAAATCAGTTTACAGTACAAAAGAAAATAGTCTTTTCTTATGATAAAACATTGTCATCTGGTTATTCAAAGAACAAAACAGGATTAATTGGCAATGATAGACTAAAAGTTTTCTTTTTAAAATCTTCAATCTTCTTTAATGTCAGTCATTGTTCTAATCATCAGTGCTATAACCTGAGCAACAATGTACGTATTTTCTAAGCTTTTGAAGTTATTGTATTTTCATTTTTATGCTTGACAATTTCTTTAAAATAATGAAGAAATTTGCAAAATGGTTGTTGAATGTAGCTTTTTAATAAACATAGCTTATTTTTATCACAAGGCTACAAAATTGAGGTGCCCAGTGAGTGTTGAATTTTATATGTTGTGTCCTTTCAGGATGTTGGTGATCATGGCTCTCTACAACTTCCTATCCTTTGTTGCTCTTAATAAATTTGTCTTTTTGTTATTTCTCCTAAACTATGTTCTGCCATCCATTTACTAAAGCTCACTAGGTAGGTTAGGCATTGTTTTCCTCTGTATCATACAAGTTTTTATGATCATTTTTTTTTTTTTTTTACACAAAATATAGGAGATCGCACTATAAACAAGTAATTCTTTTCTGGAGGCGTTGTACATGAGTATATACAATATACGAGATAATTCTAACAGAATAAGAAGTCCTACCAGTATTTATTATCAACTGGCTTAATCTTAATAACATATGTATTGATGGAAAACTCAGAAGGAAAACTGAAAGAAATTTATAAACAAGGTAGTAATAGAGAGCAAGAAGAAAGGAATAACTATTAATGGTAAGACAAAATGCATAGTTATCAGAAAAAAACATTGTCTAAGATGTTATATATTGGAGCATAAAAATCAAACCAATATAACAATACTATCTGAATAGTGTAGTAAAAGATGATGGAAAATGTTGGCAAAGAGATCCAAAGATCTTTCAAAAACTAAGCGAAGTATTAAGAGATAGGAAAATTTCATTATAAACATAGTGTGGAACTGCTATGTAATATCTAATCACCTCTCTCTCTCTATCTATCTATATATATATATATATATATAATCAGTCATGACAGGTCATCAATGTTTGTCAGGTTTATTACAATCTTTAACAACATATACTATTGGTATAACTTAGATGCTAAAAAGACTCCTTTATTCTAACTAAAACATATAATTTTTAAAAATCTCTGCATGAAATTAAAAAAAAAAAACACATTTTGGTATTTTAATATTAATTGTAATAATTCTATAAAAATAAACATTTATTTAAAAAAATTTCCAGAAATGAATGAAAAAAGAGTGAGGACAAAGTCTTTGGTATGTTTGTCTGTTTATTGCCCCCTTTCCATTTTTTATTGTTTTATAGCCTGGTTATCAAGTCACTGATGAGAGATAGGAATAGTTGATTGATATCATATTTCCTCAACACTACTCCAGTCACACTCTTCGCCCCAACCATCCAGTTAATGACTTAAGGCTGCCACTTTCATTGATTTAATTTACCCTTTTTTAATTGATACATTCCAATAAAAAAAACTTTATACTGTATGGAATAAAATATTTAAAATGGATATTTGAAAACAATAAGTTGAAATAAAAATATGTTCCTTGAAAAACATGACATACAAGTCATTAGAGATTTTTAAAAGATTATTTATAAAATTAAAGCAAGAAATACATTGCTTATTAAGTATATCTTCAGATAAGGCGCAGATCTACACAGCCTGATTAGCCACGTTAATTTGATTTCATTCTTTTTTTACTTTCTTTCTTTCTTTACTTTTTCTTTCTTTCTTATGAACAATATCAACAAAATGTATTTCAGTCAATATTTTGAGGCATGGAGTTAAAACAATTAGTTTGGGATCCAGCTGAAGTCAAGAAGGAAAACAATGCACTACAAAAGATTTTTGTTGCTTTGAAATAGATATACTTGACTATTGACTCGCTTAGGCATAGCCCGACAAGCCCAACACCCAGAGTTGCCACTGATATTATATGTTATATTATATTATATTATATATAAATCTATATGCTGTGCATGGTGGGCACTTTCATTACAGATAAAGATGAGACTTGAAGTTATAGATGTGGTTCTACTGATGGATGCTGATGGACTGTACATGTGAAAAATGAAGGAGTTTTAAGGGAAATAGGAAGTACAAGGAAACTTACAATAAGTAAGAGACAGCTGACATTTGTCTAACTCATAAGGAAAGAAGGTCTGGAGAATCTAACACTCACAGTACATGGGTTTACACAAGAGAAGCAGAGGGAAAGTAACCTATTTAACAAGTGTGTAAATGGATGTTAAAAAAAGTGGTCTGGTACAGTCAAAGGTTATTTAAATCTACAAAAGACAGGAAGTTATGGAGAGCCATTATTTATCACATTCTGAAGGGACACAACATTAATAAAAATGGAACATTTTTGACACAAGACTAGTTCTTTGGAATAAAGTTTTATAGAAGCAGGTTCAGAACATAGTTTATTGATAGAATAGTGATTCAATATAGATAGGTTCACCTATCGCCCGGTTCACTCTCCTCCCTGGTCTTTTGAACAGGAGTATCACTTGTCCCCTGTTTGGCTTGGGTTTTCAGTTCCTTCTAAAGGTTTCTCAATCTCTTTCACTCCCAGTTGTCCCTTGCATCTTAGTGGCATTATCACCTTGCTTGCAGTGAATTGATTTAAAAAAAAAAAAGGATGAAAATTGGTCTGAGGTACTAAGTCATTTGAGGTTTATAACAACCAATTTGAAAACTGTTAACTTTTTTTATTTGCAATCTAATGTAGTTATTTTTCTAGATAAATGCATGCCTGATAAATTCAGTAAGCAATAACTTTAATGATGACCTAACAAAAAGTCTGTTTTCAAAGAATCTTTACTTATAGTACACATCACCTTGCTTGTATAGTAACTCATAATAGTGTTATTAAAGTTTACTGCTTTTATGTCTTTTCCTACAAGTGACTGATTCCCAGTATGAAAATCATACACTCTCTTTTCTTAGTTAACATTCATTTTGTTGCTGTATTTTGCATTAAGAAATTTGTAAATGTTGTTTTAAATATTTGTCTTGAAACCTGTGTTGTTGTTATTTCTAGTAAATTGATAGATCCTTGTTGATTAGAAGCAGTAGCTACCTGTTCATTTCTACTCAACAGAATAGAAAAGCAGATACACTCAGTAATAATAATCTTCACTTGTCTAAATTCTTGTACACACAGATATACAGACACATACACATTGCATATACACCTCGGTGTGTATTTATCCATACCTGTATGTATGCATGTACACCCACTCACACCAAGGAATACTAAAAATATATGAAATCCAACACCTGTTGCTTAGCTCAACATCAGCCAACTGTAAATATTTAGTTAAAAAATATATAAATGTATTCTGACAAGAACTGGCAGAAACAAAACCCTGTCTCTCACTTGTTTATTACTTCATATCCATCAGAATATGATCTATTTTTCATTTTACAGTAAAAAAAAAAAAAAATTGTTTCTGACTATATTTAATCTACCATTGACTATTTATCTATTCAGATATACTTATTGGTTTCTCTTAATTCCATGTTATTCGTATACTTATTGTTCTTATCTAAAGAGGATTTCAGAAGTTTATGAAATGTCAATTATGAATGTTAGGATATGTAAGAAATAATTATAAATGCGTAAATTAAAAGATTTGACAAGAATGAATTTACTCATCAAAGATTAACAATTGCAAAAGTCACTTTCATCTCTAGCTTAATCAAATATAATCTAATAAATAAATGAGTTTAAGTTTTAATTGCAGGTTTTAAGTTGTCTTTTAAAAATAGACATTATGACTTAAATGTAGCAAATATTTTGTTTCTCTTGTTTTTTTTCTTTTCTTTTTTGTGTTTTTGTTCTTTTTTTTGTGTTTTTGTTCTTTTTTTTGTGTTTTTGTTCTTTTTTTTGTGTTTTTGTTTTTTTTTGTTTTTTTTTTTTTTTTTTGTTTTTGTTTTTTTTTTTTTTTTTTTTTTTTTTTTTTTTTTTTTTTTTTTTTTTTTTTTTTTTTTTTTTTTTTTTTTTTTTTTTTTTTTTTTTTTTTTTTTTTTTTTTTTTTTTTTTTTTTTTTTTTTTTTTTTTTTTTTTTTTTTTTTTTTTTTTTTTTTTTTTTTTTTTTGTTTTTTTTTTTTTTTTTTTTTTTTTTTTTTTTTTTTTTTTTTTTTTTTTTTTTTTTTTTTTTTTTTTTTTTTTTTTTTTTTTTTTTTTTCTTTTTGTTTTTAGATTATCATTGGTGAAAAATAGATATCCTGAGGTTTTTTAATTTTTCTTCATGATTAGTGTTAACAACATTGAGTTTTTTTCCTTTGGAAAGAGAAACTGATCATGAATTTATTCATTGAGAAAGAATAAGCAAATGCATTCTGAAAATATATTTTTAGAATAAAATTAATTTTTGTTAATTTCTTTTTGTTGGTCATCTCAGCTTTTTTTATATACATGTTTTTATGTGTTAATATAATTACATTGAAGGAACTCAATTTGAAAACTATTGTAGCACTTTATGCATATTGAAATTTTAAAATTTGATGAAACAATTTTCTAATATTAAAATGCTTCTAAAATATCTTGCTGTATGTTATTCTTTTGCTCTATGGCCTTGATTGATAATCATTTTTTTTGGTATTGCAACAATATTTCTTATGCTTCTCTTATATATAATATGGTGCGATGGATAAATTGTCATGTAAATTACATAAAAATGAAAACAACACTGATATCTCGTTTTAACAGATATATTTATCAAAATTACACAAAAATATCTTGAAATACTAAAGAGTAAATTTATTCAATAAAATCATCATTGTCTTTAACCATGGCCTCCAGACAACTTCAGAATTTCCTGCAACTCTTCTGGACAGTTTCCTTGTTTAAGTTGGTGAATGTTGCTATAATCCTCACATTCATTTCATCTTTGGTGTTACAAGGAATTTGGTTGGTCTGTCACTCAACTGCACCCCCACACATAATAATCAAGGGAGTTGCAGTCTGGGGTGATGTGGTCACAAAAATTGTCTGATAATGATGCCTGGGTTCTCCTGCTTGACATAGTGCAGAGTCCTATTGACAGACATATGGTCTTCCAGCAGCCACCCTCTTGACTCAGGGCAGCACTACCTCTTCAGGGCCTCCATGTTGAGTCTGAGGCCCTCACCAACAAATTCGGGAGTTCTTTTCTTATCAGAATGATCACAGTGAGTTTTCTGAGCTGCCGTACCTTCATAATCACCATTAGACTCATTCAACTCTTTCCAAATCCTCTGCACTGTCCTTAGATTGGTACCTATACACTCTGAAATGTTTGTATTGGGGCTTCTGGATGAAACCCAGGCAATACAGCATGCGTTTTCCAAATTTCTGGTGGAGTGAATTATGTCATGGCTCATTTTTTCTCACAGACGGTGCCCAACTGACCCTACTATACTGTGCAGTAAAAAAAAAAAAAATAAAAACAATATGCATGTGTGAAATTACAAATATAAAATGCCAACAATTATTCATCCTATATATATATATATATAAGTGAACATTGAAGTCAACACTCAGAGATGACAGGCTGTTTCATGTCTGGACGCAATCATCAGGCCGCCCGGCAGCTTGACGATTGCATCCAGCATGAAACAGCCTGTCACCTCTGAGTGTTGACTTTAATGTTCACTTTTATATTTATATTTACATACACTCTATCTCTGATATTGAGCACTTTATCCCATAAATATAGCACATCTTAAAACTATATTTCTTTTGATATATAATGTGGTATATAGTTTAGTCTGGTTTGTTGTTTTATCACTTGAATTTTCAATCTTGTTCAATTTATATTGTTCACTAACTTTATCATTGCTATTACTACTTATTTGAAGAACATAAAGGCATCTGATTATTTTTAGGTAGTTTTTGTTATTATAAAATACTTACTTGTCTTTATTTTTTTTCAAAATGACAAAAAACTAAAACTGCCAGTACAAATGAAAATCCTATTTGGTCTTACTGATTCAAAGATGGTAATTCATCCTTAGAACTTGTAAAATTAGTTTTGCTTAACAAAATTAACCAACATGGGATTGATACGAAATGGGTGACTATTTTAAAACAATAGTTGTTCTAATAAATATCCACATATTAGTAAAGTTAAATTTTATTTAATACACTTTAGCATTAAAACTTTTTATCTTTTAATTTAGTGTAATGAAGTTGAAGATCTAATGGTGCTTGTATCTCTACAAAAGCACTCCTTTATATTTATTCATTATCAAGTGACTGCCAGTTACCACAAACCTGCAATCCTATTTGGTTATGTTACAACATTTTCAGAAAGCAATGAAATAGTAGACAATTTACTGATTATTCTATGTTACAGGAAAAAGTAAATTTTAAGTGTTTGCTCTTAATTTCAAAATAATTCTCTAAATGATTCATTTGTAGCCATCTTTAATATCGTATATTTATGTAAATTTCTCTTTTCTAGAGAAATCTTTTTTCTGTTAAAGATTTTGGTGAGAACTAGAGATGTCCTAAAAATTAAGTAGAATTTTATTGCATCCTTAATATTCCTGTTACAAAACTTTTCAAACTATTATAGAAATGCGGAAGGTGGTTATCTGCTTTTGGTGGAAATAAGTCACATAGGCTACGTGATGGCCACTTAATGATGTTACTTCATACAGTGACAAGAGTGGCCATTCAGTTTTTTACTACAGCCAAATCAAGCATTTTCTTTTTTAGCCCGGGCTGAGGCTAAATCTATCTCCTCAGCAGAATACAATTCACTTGGTGTCATTTTCCTAGATATAGAAAGAAACTGTGGCTCGCAGTCCTCAATTTGAGAAAACCCAAGACTCGTGGCTTCCCCTTTGTGGAATATGTCCTCACCTGGGACATAGTAGATGAATCTGGCCCATTTGAATGTGAAGTCCTAAACATAGCTTCTCCATATTATATATAAGACCCTTCCTTTTTGTTTCTCCGTACACCCTGCTTTGCTGTGTAGATATATTATTTTCTCCATGTGGGACATGTGTATATATGTATATATAGATTTGTGTATGTCTTAGTGGTATAAAAGTCTCTGAGAACAAAGCATGTTTCTCGTTCCATTTCTTTTCAGCCATTCCATTCTGTCTCTGAAGTATGCTGTTATATCACAGATATAATAATGCCCATAACAAGGGAGAAATAAAAATGGGAGAATTAACCTTTCTTTTATAGCTCTCTCCTATTATATTATACTTGATACATTTTTAGCTTTTTAAAAAACTTTTGTTTACTTCATTTTCTATAACTCAGATTAGATATCTTTAAAATTGCAAAATTTTCCATCAACAGTACTCTCCCTTTGTTATCTTAGCCCATTGCTTTTTACACTATAACAGTTTTAGATGATGATGTCTGAATTATGTCTTAACAATTATTCTCAAGTATCTCATTATAAAAGTGAATGATTTATATTTATTTTATTTTGCCATGGGAAATCTATTGTCTGTAATGTGTTTCTTCAGCTGATGGTTACCATAGTAACCACTTGCTATTCTAGTTTTGCTGTGAATATTTTTACACTTGCTATTGTAATCTTTCTGCTAGGATAATCATAGCCTAGAGCTATCAGCAAACTATTACCTTTTTATCTTTTTGTCACTTACCTTACCATCACCAGATGCTGTCATTTCTCTTCAGAGACAAAATCTAAAGGTTTTTTTTTCTTCTTCTGATGGGATCTTGAGAATGACTCCATCTGTTCCAGAATTAAGCAAAGATTTTTAGCTTCATTCAAATCTAATGTTATTTTGATTCATTCATGTGGAGGTTTTGTATCCATTCTTGAAAGAATTGTTTTTCCCTCATTTTCTTCATAAAAATTCCTTTGTAAAAAAACAAAAAAAAATTCTTTACAATTGCCATTTATAAAAGAATATATTCTCATATCCATTATAATAAAAATACAGGTGTGGTAAGCTTGGATTTGCAGGTGGTGTAATGGATAACAGCTCAGAATGAGAAATTCAAGAGCCAAGTTTGTATTCCAGTTGGGTATTTTACATTCACTTACACACAAATACCCTTTTGAAAAGATATGAATCCACCTTTTCTACTCTCCAGCTATAGGTTAAATAGTAAGACTTGTATCTGGAGTGAGTGACGCACGGTGGAGTACTGGATAGCGACTCAGATTGAGGAATCGAGAGAGCCGAGTTTGAATTCCAGTTAAATCCATTACATTCACTTACGTGCTAATACCCTTGGGAAAGGTATGAATCCTCCTCTCAGCTATGGGTAAATAGCAGGACAGATCAGGTTCTATAGCCTTGGATGGCAACTGGTCTACTGAAGAAAGAAATGGAGACTTACTGCAGGAAAAAAATCTGCCTCGTCAGTCATGTATTGAAAGACACATGATCGCCTAAGCATGTATCACACATGGCACATAATTGACTGACTGTATCTGAAAATCATAATTATCTCCCAAAAATTAACACTTTTTTTTTTTTTTTTTTATTCAAAAATGTTTCCACTTTCAATAACCTACCTAAGGTTAATAAGCCATAAAAAACAATCCTTTTTTGTTACTTTCCCTCTCTATCTATCTATCTATATATATATATATATATATATATATATATATATATATATATATATATATATATTTACATGAGAAACATGTCTTCCAAGCCTCTCTGCAATATGGTATTGGTAGAACATTAGTCATTATAAATTAACTTTGGAATGTGTGCTTATCACACAGGAATACATTTTATTTGAAGAGTCTAAAACCATATGTTGCTGAAGGAGCACCGAGGACTAATCTATGTCCATTGTTAGTCACAAACAATCACATTCACTATTTTCTCGTTTCTCTCTGCTTTTTCCTTTTGTTCTCTCTGCTGCAGCGACTGATTGATTGTAACTGTTTATTGATTTGTGCAAGGAAACATTTGCTCACTGATGCATAAGAATTGAAATGATTCCCCAGAGGAATAATTTCCCTTAACTTTTGATCCTGAAATTTTACACATTGGTGTTATAAAGGGGATGATAATAAATATACATATTTTTTTTATTTTATTTTTGAGGTTTGTCTATAGAGGAATTTGTATTGATTTCAACTTGGTTCTGTTGTGTGATGGCTTTCATTGATGCTTTCATTTTCTCTAAAATAGATTCTCCTACTGTATACTTAAACACAAGACTAACATTCAAAATGGCCATTCTTGATTAATAATTGTTTTAAAGATGAAATATTAATTATATTTTTGGTTTTTTGGGTTTTTTTATAGTTTTCTTTCCTCATCACTTTTCTTGGTCCCTGATTTTGTAGTTTGGTTTATAGGTAAAGAGGAGTAGAAACTGAAAGAAAATATATTAAGTGCTGGTGAGAGGGAATACGGTAGATGGTTGGAAATGGAAAAGCTATAATCTGATAAGCACAAGGTGAAGATTAGAAACAGAAATAAATATCTTAAGTGATGATGTTTCAACTAAAAATGAATTCAACCATTCAATTTCTGGCACCAAACACTTGAAACATTAAATATATAAAATAAGTGAATCTCTAAATAAATTCCAATCAAGTCAACCAGAGACAAGAGTAAGACTGGATTTTCTAAAACTGGCAATATGGATTTTTTTTTTTTTAGTTTTCATTTTTTTTTTTCTTTTCCTTTTTTAAATTTTTTATTCACTAAAAATATCAAATACATTTTGAGCAGGAGGGAAACTGGCACCTTGTCAAAAAAGTGTAGAAACAAATGTCTTGCACATGTGCCCACATTTATGACTCTCATGTATATTGAAACTCTTAATAATATTTGGTGATAAGTTGATATAGAAACAAAAATAGGTTGTCATTTTCCACAATTCTAATGTAATACAAACGAGTTCTTAGCATGATCTACTTCCCAAAATTTAAGCAAATGACCAAACATCATATTTTTTTTTTTTAAACTCTTCTTAGTCATGCCAAGAACATTTCAGCACCCATTCATATATTATTTATCATTATTATTTTTTCTTTTTTTTTTATATTCAATTTCATATTGAAAATAAGAATAGATTTCTAGTGAATAATAAATGTCTTTTCTGGTTAAATTATTGGCCCAAATTCTATATACAAGGGATAATACAAAAGTAATGTCTTCTATTTATTCCCACTGAAACTACAACAGATACAGGGAGTGAAATAGTACTTTTGGATAGAGCAAGTTTTCAGCTACAAAAGACTGTTTTTCCAAATAGTCACAAGCATTGATTATGCAGTTTCAAATTGTTCTTCATGACAGTTGTGCAGGAATTTCTAAAATGTGTCTTTCTACACACATCAATGTCATCACTGTTAAAGCAGATTACCCACCACCTAACTGTGCTCACATTTATGGTTTGTACTCCATAAATGTTCAAGTGTCAACAAATGTCAATTTTTGTAGCTTTTCTCAATAGAGGACTACAGCAGTGTACAACCTCTGCTTTGTACACATTTTTATATCAGATGTTATTTTTCCAGATTGATAAGGAAAAAAAAAAAAAGAATTTATTAGCAGGATAGTTCAGCCCTTATTACCATTCAACCAATATCTGCCTCCAACATCATTGACCAACATAATAAAGTAGGAAGTATTAATTTTAAAATAACCCTTATAAAATTTACTTATAATAATGAATAATGGATATTTTAAAGGTTTGGTACAGTTTAACTTACTGCAGCTTAGTAAAGATGATGTAACCTTTCATATGTATGTGTGTGTATATATATATATATATATATATATATATATATAGTCAACAATGAAATTATTCATACACCCATCAATTTTGAATATTTTTATTTATTTCTCAGAATTTAATGCCATATAAAAAACCTGGCATCATACGGGCATTAGTTTCTGAGAAATAAATAAAATTATTCAAAATTGAAGAGTGTACAAATAATTTCATCATTGACTTATATATATAATGTTGTCATCATTGACAGAACTCGTTGGCAAGTATTGGAGTGCTTATAGACATTTTCTTCTGTATGAAAAGAATCCTATGTTGGGTCTGAAGAGATATCTGCAATCACCACATGCTAGGAGTGTCCAGGGAATGGAGAGCTCTGACTTTTCTTTAGGTCCTCTTTGTCATTTCTAATTAATAGTTTTCTGGTCATTTTGAAGGATATTGGTTTTTGTGGACTATTCTTCTAGAATTGGTTATATATATATATATATATATATATATATATATATATATATATTCCATCTCAAATCAACAAACAGCCACAGGTGACCCTCTGGGACAATTTTGTGTTCCTTGGTCAAGTTTTTTGGTAAATCTCAAATATTAGATCTGCATCTTTTAACAGTTTTAAAATCAGAACATCTTAAAATTTCACTGCATTTTTTGTCTTTTGCTGAATAAGGCTTTCAACAAATTTCTGACATTCTTAGCTCCAATGATATTGCTTATACAGATTTGAAACTTGGTGACAATAGCTGATATTTACTGTAGATTACAAAAATATGATCAGCTTGAGCATGTCTTATGTACACCCCCCCGATTTTTTTTTTTTTTTTTTTTTTTTTTTTTTTTATAAAGACCTGAAAATGGCTGAAATGCCCAAAGAGACTGTCCCCTTTGAGTTTCTCATTTGCAACATATATCAGATACAGCATTCAAATTAAGTTTTCCATCATTTATAAGCAAATACATTATTTCTAACCATATTCATTCCTGCTGTAGGAATGTTATTATTACTGTTTAAAAATTACGTTTTTTTTTTTTTTTTTTTTAACAAAGTTTTCAGCAAAGAAAGAAATATAGTAGCTGAAGTAACTAAGAGAGAAAAAAAAAGCTTTTTAATCATTAAGAAAATCTCTCTCTCTCTATATATATATATATATATATATATATATATATATATATATATATATATATATATATATATATATATATTCCACTAATATTCCATGGTCATAATTTATTCCATTGGAATTGTAAATATGATCCAATTCATCAAACCTACAAATTCAAAAAGAAAACAGAAAAAACAACTCCAGAAATAAAAACAGAATTTAGAGAGAGTCTAAAGAAGGAGGGAGATTAAACCTTAACAGAGAGAATTTTAGGAGAGGTGAGTGGAAGGGGTTTAAGTAAGAGAAATATGAATGTTGTCAGATGTCTAATGCATAAAGATACATTACGTGGTGACATACACACACCATAGACGATTTAATGTTGAAGATCAGAATAAGAGGGTGGGAAAGACGAGGTGGGGGAGAGAGATGGGGTGAAGGAAAGTAAAATTGAACTACATTTACTGAAAGGGCCGCTGTGTAATTGAGAAAATTTGACAAATTTAATATCGACTACAGGTTACAAATCAAATATAAACATATAAAAAATAAATATAACGATTATCTAATCTAGCAAAATTCTGTTTTTATTTCCAGAGTTGTTTTATCTGTTTTCTTTTTGAATTTGTAGGTCTGATGAATTGGATCGTATTTACGATTCCAATGGAATAAATTATGACCATGGAATATTAGTGTTTAAGCCTTTTTATTATATCCTTACTCTGTCCTGGACATTGAGTTCTACCTGGATTCTATCCTCTCGGAATTTTTTATTCAAAAAAATATATACATATATGTGTATGCACCTATGTATATATATCTATATATTTTGCATATGTGTGTGTATATTTACCACTAATATTATCTGTGTGTGTATATATATATATATATATATATATATATATATATATATATATATATATATATATATATATATATTCCACA
This sequence comes from Acanthosepion pharaonis, assembly GCA_903632075.3. Lineage (NCBI taxonomy): Eukaryota > Metazoa > Mollusca > Cephalopoda > Sepiida > Sepiidae > Acanthosepion > Acanthosepion pharaonis. The sequence continues at coordinate 81,003 of CAHIKZ030000572.1, read as the reverse complement.
ATGAGAATCGTGGACTTAAGGACATACAGGTGGTGGAATGAATAGATTGAATTTTAGTTGAGTTCATTACTTTCACTTATATGCAAAAAAATACCCCTAGGAAGATAAGATATGAAACTCTCTTCTCTCTTAAAACTGGGTTAAATAGCAGGACAAACTGAACTCTTTAGGGCAAATCTGAATTCAAAGTTGTAACAATTGTCCATGGTCCCTGGCCCTTAGCAATGGGGGAAAAGCAAATATACGCACACACACACACACACATATATAACCACTTGTTTCCAAGTACACCTAACTACTAGGTCACCTAGCTAATCCCTGTTGCAGACACCTGCTCAGGCACATTTGTGTTTGTTCAACACCCACAGAGCTCACCTGTTATTTATACTGCAACTATTCTGAGTGGAACTTAATTACAGTTTCTAGGAGAGAGCACATAATCTAGCATGATTAGCAGTTTGAACGAGGCCAGTACACTCAAACCCTCAGTGACAATGGCTTGTGACTTTGTGCTAGCACAACCATCTGAACAGTTCCGTCTACCCAGTTTCATTCACAAGCTTTGGGTCGACCCATGACACATGCTGGAATCACCTCCCCAAACTGATGACATGAAGAATTCACCTTCCTGACAAATTAAACATAGCGATAATCGAACTTGGAAGGCATGGTCAGAAAAAAAATGAATTTCCTAACCACTCAGAGATCTCTCTCTCTCTCTCTCTATATATATATATATATATATATATATATATATATATATATATATATATGAAGTTTAAGTTGGCCTTATTTGGGGAACGGTTACATGATTTGAGGTAAAATAATTTTTTTTTTTTTTTTTCCCCACTTACCATCTTGTTTTATTACGGTATTAATAAAAAAGTTTTTTCTTGTTAGTACTCTGTTTTAGATTACTGACAATTGTGTTTGAAAATGTCTCGGTCAAAAGGCGCCTTACATTTTATGTTTTAAACGCGGATACTGTTGTATCTTATGTTTAATATGATCCCATATTTTTTATTCCTCAAATGTCTGATTAGATTTGGCAGTGTGAGAAATCTGTTTTTATATATATATATATATATATATATATATATATATATATATATAGAGAGAGAGAGAGCGCATCTGTTTATCTAGGAAATTTGTCAAAATTCATTCCATTGGTGGTGAGACTGGTATGACCTCTCCAAGACACAGACCTACCTAGGTGATGGTATATAGGGACAGTGTATTTCCCAGACCACCTCCTCATGACTGACAAGATCCAAAGGAATGCAGAACATTACATTTGGAGCTCATTTTGCTGCAGAAATTACTAGAAGGTTGTCAGCATTGAGAAAGCTATCAGTTGTGTGTTTCTTTCATTTAAATTTTAACTGCTTTTTATTAAAACCTTTCCAAATATCATTGTACAGTCATTATTTTTAGAGCACTGATCAGAAACAAAGAATATGACTCCAGTGAAAATCAACTTCTCATTTGTTTTTTGTTTTTGTTTTTTTTGGGTTTTTTTGTTCCTCAGAAAACATGTCTTAATGTGATGACTGCTGTACAAGTTAACAAACCATGCAGTCTCTTTTAGAGATGTGTTATTTTTTTTTTTTTTTTTTCACTAATCTCCTGGTTTGTGATTTCTATACTTATTATCTAATAAAAACATTTTGTTCTTTTCTAATGGGAATAATTCCAAAGCAGAGTTTATCTTCTTTCATGGATTTATTTGATTTTAATTACATCATCTCTCAATCTTTCATACAGTTGAATTGTAATTACTATATTAATTATATCACTAAATATAATTATTATATTAACTATTCACTATATGTAGACATTACTAATAAGTACATGTGTGAGAGACATAACTGGCCAAACCATATCTGAAGGTGTATGCTCCAGAGTTTCAAGATATAGGTACTAAAAAGTAAGGCTTTTCAGATGAGTAGAAAGAAAAATTTGAACCTATTCAGGTGTCTTCTCAGCACAGAATGTTTTCTAAATAAGTAGTCTATCATTTGCATCTTGTACTACAATTAAATCTTTATTGTTTGTTTCTTTTGCATAATCTTTTGACTACTTCATAACTCATGTTTCAAACAGGTATTATGTTTTTTTGATAGGTTGACTTGGGTTTTTTAGGGTTTATCAACCTTTTGCACATTATTTAAAGCCAGGACATATTTTTTGGAGATAAGGATTTTTTTTGACACGTACTATTATTTAATCCATATCTAGGGGAATAAGAGGTGGATTCATACCTTTCACAAGGGTATTTACTCATAAGTGAATATAACAAACCTTACTAATTAAAACTCAATTCTTCGATTTCTCATTTCAAGGTATTATCCATTACACCACCCACACATCCAAGCTTACAGAATCTGGTATTCGCAAGAGGTCACCTATCTAGGTATTGACCAGGTTTGACATTGCTTAACTTCAGTAATCAGAAACAGAAAACATAACCAGAAACAGGCATTATAAAAATGTTACCAATTGCTATGTAAAATAAATCTTGGACTATATAAAGAAACTTTTAGTTTCCACAGTTTGATGAGATTTGTTTTTCTTTTAACTTCACCAGAAACCATTAGGAAAAAAATATTCTTTTTCCAAGTTGTTTCAGTCATAGAGACACAGGTTCTTGTAAATAAAGAAGTTTCAGAATATTTTCAGTCTTAAGAAATCAATGGTTATACGTGAAATGATGTTGCATAACTTTACATATTACTATTTAGGATATGAATAATTGAATTTTGTTTGTGTTTAGTGTTTGTTACAAACTGTTGTGTGCATTTACATTTAAATGCAATCTATTTTCTCTTGTAATTTGCTGAATTCACCCAACTACAAAAGATACTGTGTTAGCATTTGAATAGGTATATTTTGCTAAGTGTTTCTTTTAAAATATATTTGAGTGTATTTTTTATTTCCAGGATGATTCCACATTATTCATAAAAATGATATCACCTGTAAATAGAACTGCAAAATTTGAATCATTTGAGGGAAGAATAAGTTTTTGTTTTGTTTTTGTTTTTTGATAGATCAGGAAACTTGCAATATTAAAATGATAAAAAGATGTTTTGTAACACACACACACACACACATATATATATATATATATATATATATATATATATATATATATATAATTATTTCTAAAGAAACTACATCAGTGCTAATAACTGTTGGTACTTAAAATATGCTTATAAGAACATCAAACAGAAAATTTACTGATATTTAAATATACCCTCTAATATTGGTCAAGATATTATCAAGATCTCTGTAATGATGGTTAAAATTTTGTGATTTTTTTTTTTTTTTTTGTAAAGAGTAAATTTTATCTCATCTGTCCCAAAAATTACTGTCTTAGATTAAACTCACTTAAGTCCTCATTCCATGGGGTTTATGTGGGTTAGTGTGTGTGCAAAATATATATTTAATCTAAGTACATTGTTAGTTTGAGCCTTGGGCCAGTGACTAGAAATGTTTATTGAATCTAAATATATTAAAGTCCAGCTGTGAGAACAGAAGTGATTTTAACATTTTTATTCTTATTTTTTAATTTCCTCTGCAGACTCAAAAGTAAATTATAGATTATCCTGAAATAGTTCAATCTGAAGAATAGATACAAACACTATGGCATATATGTACTTTTATAGGTAAAATAGAAGTTTCCAAAATAAATAAAATGATTAAATAGATCCTTTATCCATTTCTGATTTGCCTATATCTAAGGGTAACCTTATCTATTGTGCCATTTGTCAGGATAAATCTACATTATCAATTACTCTCTTGCTATTTTGAACAGAAAAGTCCTACCCACTCACTTCTAATATGAAATCCTAGATTTGTTTATTTGAGCTGGTTTTAGAAAACTCAAACATTTGTTTAATATTCTCGTAAAATTGTTCTCCATTTTAACATTCCTGTTACATGTACTGTGCAGAATGTTTTCTTATGCACATTGGAATTTGGGGTTTGCCCCTGCATTTTAAATTGAAATTTTGGCTGTTAGTAAATATTCTTAGGAAAAGAATATTGTCATTTTGTCAATATACAAAAAGTTTCTTTTCAAGTTAAAGACCTGCATTGAAAAGTTTGTTTTTTTTAACTCTGAATATGTGACTATTGCTTAGTAATATTTCAGTTAACTCACAATTTAATTGCTTCATACTTAAGATTAATTAAGAATGAACTTTCTCAAGTTCTATGAATACATGAAAAAAAAACCCTAAATATTGTTTTTGAGAGAAACTATAAATATCTTTTTAGAACATATTAACACTGTTATGTTGTTGCAAATTATTTTGCAGTATTTAATCCCTTCTACTTAATGTTAAAATAATTTTTGGATACCAACAAGTACAATATCATTTATCTAAGATTGACCTGAAACTCTGTAGGGTTAGTATTGATAGATTATTTACTTAGAAATATGGAAAACATTGACTTGTACTATTTTGTAAATATTATCTAAAATGGTACTAACAAAAACTTTACCCCATTTATGAAATTGCTTACTCAAACCCTATATCAGATTAAGTTTAGTAAATATTTATGAACTGTTAATTTAAAGAATAATTTTTTGTTGAATTTATAAGGTTATAAATATTTCATTATGGACTATTATTAATGACAACTAATTTTTAGATTTTATTTTTACAAAAAGTTTATGCTTAAGAATTCTTTTATTCTGATTTGACTTTGATTTTGAAGTAAAAGTAATGTTAATGATACTCAGCCAAGGAGCACTGACTGTTAATATTTTGGTTACTTCCGTCTTGGATAAAACAAGCATTTATCTGCCTTGGAGTGAGTTGAATCTTGATGATAAAGATGAACGTCACATGATGAATGAACTCTAATTATGGATTTGGACAATTACTAACTAGAAAATAACTTTGTTAATGGTCTTAGTTAGTTATAAAACAGTTATAAATATTCAGTTTAGAATCCAGTTTCTATGTCTTAGTAGGTTCATAAAATTTGTTGAAACAAGCTGAATGCTAATTTAATAAATTACTACTTTTATAAGATATTTCTGAAAAACATTTGCTACCATTGCTAAAGTTCTACTTGTTATAATTAAAGCAATTGTCAGATAGCTAACTGGTTTGAAATTTCATCCAGAATGCTAGGATAAGTATTTACCTGGCCTCACCACTAAGGCAGGTCAACTTCTTTTCTTTCTTTTTTCTTAATGTTGGGACCATCATGCATATGAATATGGGCAAAGAACAATAATTTTTGTCCAGTCCCCATGACCACTGTCACACCAGCATTGATAGCAGGGTTGGAATCCCTGGAACCAATTCCGAAATAAGTAGAAATGTTTATTCCACTTGTAACCAAGAAGTGAACTCCTATGCCAGGGTAAGTCAGTTTGTTTCTTCACATGAAAGAGAATTAAATCTAGATCAGCTCAAAACATTCAAGGATTGATAAAAGACTCTTTACTTCTAAAATCAACTTCCTTCTATTTAATGTTAAAATTAAGACCAAAGTGGTAAGCCAAAAAATAATACCTCTTCTATATTTTCCTCCCAGTCAGAAATCTATTATAAAATTGTTTTCATGGCGACATTTTTTAGGAGACAGTTGATTGGTAAGTTATTTCTCTTAAAGATCTAATCTTAATTTGGAGGTGAAACTGAATTTGACATTAACCCATAAATCATTATTTATAACCTGTCAAACTTTCATGAATCATCATTAGTGTAATCAGGATATTATTATTTGTTGACAAGACTTCTATTCAGGTTTACACTGATTTGTTTGTAATTTATTTCAAATGTTTGAGGAGCAAATTGTTGTGATATTCTTTTAGATTGAACTACAGATTTTTTGGCAATTCCAAACACTAAATAAATATAGTATTATATATTGTTTTTGGCAAATCTTGAACACCTTATTGGCTGTATCATTCAGCAAGCAATATAAAATTATCAACATATCTTTTATTGCATTTTATTGTTTATATAACTTTTAGCAATAGATTTCATAAGTAAATCAAGGAGAAACTTATATATCATTAAAATTTTTTAGTAGCAATTAAACTTTGGTCTTCAACCTTTCACACTCTGCATTATTAATATTACTTCCCTTTTCACTGCATTCTTTTTCAAAGCCTCTTAATTGCAGTATCCTCATTGTTAATTTCACTCAGTTATTTTCTGCTGCCATAGCAGGATATGACAACACAACTATGAAATTCAAACACACTATTGTTTGGGGATCAGTCACTTTCAGTGGATGGATTAACTTTTTGTACAGTAAATGAAGTCAAATACAGAGTGAAAAAGGCTAAGTTAAACATTTTGTGACAATTGATTCAAACAGATGCATGAAACAAAACAAGATTTTTTTCTTCCATTGTTTTGTATATTTACTAATAAGTATCAGTAAAGTGTGATGCTTTGTTCTAAATAACCAATAACTGTGCAATACAGTGGCATTTTTTCTTTTACTGACTAAAGTATTGTGTGTGTGTATGTGTGTATATATATATATATATATATATATATATATATGTGTGTGTACAAATGCACATTATTATTTTGCGTGTTATTATTTATATATATATATATATATATATATATATATATATATATATATATATATATATGTGTGTGTGTGTATACACACACATGCAAAATAATAATAATGTGCATTTGTATACTAAGTTAGTTTTATCCTGTCCTAGAAACTGTTGAATCTCTTCTTGTCTAGTTCTACTTGATCCACTATACTTAAAATGCAGAAAAATAGATAAGTAAGCTTATTAGACCTTTATTTTGATTTGCTTTTTTCTAGTAAATGCATTGCTGGATACCTTTTGCAGCTATTAATACAGCTTATGATTATTCTGACATAATATTAAAAGAAAATCAATAGTTGATTCTATGTTATTGACTTCTTTTTAAGTGGTTCTATAACTGAAAATTATTCAATTTAATTAATTGAACTATTCTTTTATTGATCTTATAAAAGTCATCACTGCTTTCTCTATTTCAGTATTTAAAAGCCAATTGTAAATAGGAAAGAAAAAAAATGAAACATGATTAATTTATGAATAAGAGATATTACAGACAAATGAACACATACTAAAATAATTTGATCCAAAGTAATAATTCCACAATTTTGCTTATATAAAACCAAGTATTTTGATGTGGTAAATAAACTTAGTCAATTTCATGTGCTTTATAGGTATTCATTTATTTCAAATTTAGAAGGAATGAAGACTTTTTCATACTATACACTCACTTGAAGATTTTTTTTTTTTGGGGTGGGGGTCATCATTCTTAAAATGAATATTCTTATCTATAGTTACTATATGAAAGCAAAATTAGTATATATGGCTCATAGTATTTTAGATTAATATATTTATGAGTTAACCAGAACCACTTACATTATTTTCTGTTATCTTTCACAGAAAACAATGACTCTAAAATTGAAAGAGGCTTAGATTCTCCTAGGCCTTTCTATCATGCATCATCTCTTCCCTCCCCACCCTGACCAACAATCACATATATATATCAACTAATCACATATGTAAATCAACTAATTTACAACACCTACCCTCTCCTGATTTTCAGATCATTTTATCTACTCATAAAACTATGATAAAAATGAACACAAATCAAAATGATTCATAAACTATTTATATTTTTTTACCTCTACTAACTCCACACCATTTCCTAGTCCTACAATGAATATGGTGGATATTAAACATTTTGCAATCTTCATAATGCTTCAGCCTGATTCTCATTTTTTTTTTTTTTTTTTGTCCTTTATCCCTAGTTTCTTCTTCAGATGAACTGACAACCCATTCCATTAATTGATGCATTGTTTGCTCATAGTTTTTCAGCATAATATTCCTCTTGCTTCTAAAGTAGTGATTTGATCAGGGCTTGGATCAGATTTTCAAAATCTCTCTAACTGCACTTTTCAGAAAATATGATCTGAAGTACATGACTTTGTGATGTACTTATTTTAAAGTTATTAGAATTCAAAATTATTTGTTTTGTCTTTTACCAAATATTGTTTATTTGGTTATTAGAAAACTTCCATGAATAAAATAATTTAAGTTTTTAGTTATAATTTCATATGCAGTGTTTTCAGTAAAAACCTTGGATTTTAACTTTTGATAGGACATCACAGGCTAAATAAGTAATCTTGTGCCACATGGTTTCTATTTGCCTGAAGGCAACACTATATTAGGATTTTCCCTCCTACTGCACTTGAGGTGTTTAGATTAGAATCAGAAAACAACTTGGCAAGAATGCCAGAAGATCCATTTGAAGTGGTAAACAAAATTCATTGACTGTAAGAAACTCTTTGAGAGACACGGATGCTTCAGATTAGTCCTCCTTCTTCACTTTACAAGACTTGACTATTTATGTGAAAGAATCAATAGAATGGATGACTGACATTAACAACTGCTTTCTTTTCTCTAACCAGCTGTTGGTTACCATAAACTTGCAACAATCTACAATCCAACCTGTTGAAGTAATGTGCCTATCTAAATAAACAGCTTGAAGTTATTGCAACTGATGCTGCTGCTTATTCTGGCAATGCCTTGTGTGGGAACTTTGTTGTTTAGTAAGATATAGTTTTTTTTTTTTTACAGGAAGAAGGAATTTTCCTTTAAGGTTTATCTTACAGTTCAAAACTATCATTACTCATGCAATATGATAAATGTTTTAAGCATGTCTTAGTCTAACAAGACCATAAGTATAGTACACTCAGTGAGAATCAAACTCACTCCAGATGTAATTGGTATATAAATAAATGTTTACATTAGCGAGTTAATGTTACCTTTGCAGACAAAAAAATAAAAATTGAAACATTTTCTTCTTTATGTAAATAATTACAGAATTGTTTACAGAACATGAACTTGTGCTCAATATTGACATTTTACTGTGTTCTTGTGTGATCTGTAAGAAATAGCCATTTTAATATGAATGAGAACTCTACATGTGTTGAGCAAATTGAACTGTTACAAACGATGTGTGCTTATTTACATTATTTAAGTTATGACTAATGTCTTCATCTTTGTTGTTGTTATCACAATATTTCAACCCTTGTGCCCTCTAGCCTTCTTCAGGTATCTGTTGATACAGGTAATCTTCAGGGAATTTTGAAAAGAACACTTTATTTAATCTCTCGGATTAAATTGTTCTCATTCTCCTGTCCATGTGTAGGGATATTAAGCTTTTATTCTTTTTAATACTATTCTGTTATTGCTATCCTCATTTCCATTGAGTTTAAGTTTATACTATCTGACCCAGGGATTGAACACACAATTACTATACCCCCAAATTCTCAAACCAATAGCCTAGTGGATTAAAATGTTGTTTCATGAATTTGGTGGTTTAGTGAGTTCACTCTCTGGGCTGGGTAATACACATTCAGTAGAAACAGGGTTAGCAATAACTGAGTAATACATAAAAGAAAAAAAAAAAAAAAAAAAAGAAAAAAAAAAGATATTCCTAGATATGTTCAATACACAGTGCAGTAGATTATCCATATAAACAGTTCTCTGCGACTAGTGAACATCAATTTCTAATACTTCACACTTTACATGATGTAATTTCTAGTCATGTCCATCCAGGTTATATTAAAAGCCATCATCCAAATTAAAACAGATTGTAAAAATCTAACAAGAAACAAAACAAATATTTCTGTTAGTACAACAATCACTATTTAAGATGAAACTAAGATAAATTTGTAGTTGATGATAATGTATTATTCAAGATGAAACTCCCTGGTATCTCTAAAGACCTTGCTGGTATATGATAACTAAAGTATCACTGGAAGCTGAAAATATATGGAACATTAAAACAAAAAAAAAAAAGCAAAAAAAAAGCAGTATAAATTTAAATAAATCCATTTAATTTCCAGACTTTTCACCCAAATAAAAAGGTTGTCTCTGGTTGATTTACCACTTCTTGAAGAATATATACTAAAGTTTAATTAATTAATCAAATTTAGAATAAAATGGCTGCAAAATTAAAATTACTAAACCTAATATTTTTTTCTCAATATCTCATTTTTAATGTAAAGGTAGCTGACAAAAATTTATAGACATAACTTTAGTGTTATATAACCAACTATTGACTCTCACTTCGTAAAACACATTCAGAGCCATTTATACAATAAAGTTTTTACTAGTAACAAACTTGATTATCATTTTCTTTTTCTTTAAATCACATGTATTAAGTTAATATTGAATTAAATTAATGGTAATCTGCTTTTTTGTTATTTTCAATTTAGTCCTCAGTTTTGTTGAATTTATTCATAGATTTTATCCATGTAATGCTTGGGTATAAATGAAGCGAAAAAAGAAAATTTGGAATACAATGGATTTATTTTATTATTATACCTTTACAGTATTAGACATTTTTGTTGTTTAAAACATGGGATTGCAAATTGTAATGAAATCCTTCTGATGTGTATTGCTGTATATTTTAGAAACAAGAAATTTTGTGGATAATTGTTTAGTGAACATCATTAAATTATCTTATGTGATATAGATAAATGCTATCAAAGTGAATACCTCTTTCTTTTTTTTTTTTTTTTTTTTTTTCCTTTTCTTTTTTCCCCCTCCCCCCCTTTTTTTACATTTTTTTTTTTAAAAGAGAGTAAATAACGAGAACTTACATAAGATAGATTCTGGTTAAGCAATCCTGCTTGAAAGGAAACAACAGTTAGCAGAAGTTGCATATAAGTGGGATAATCTATTAAATAAATAAAAATAATAAATAGGAGGAATATAATGCTATTCTATTTGAAAGGCAAGAGTAATCATCAAGAAAGAAACAGAGAGAGTTTACCTGTTTTGTTTAGTTTGCTTAGAAACTGTAGTAAATGTTGTTAGCTACAACTGTCATTACAATTGTCTGTTTTATGCTAAAAACTAATTAACAACAATTTCTTTCTCTTTGCCTTTGTTTGATTTGCTGTCTAATCATTTGAATTTATTCTCTTAAAGGCCTCTTTTTCTATATATTGCTTTTTTTTTCTTTTCTTTTCAGGAATGCAGCGCCTGGAGGTCATGTGTTCAGACTGTGGTGCTCATCTGGGCCATGTATTTGACGATGGACCGATATCTAAGAAACAGACAGGCCTGCGCTATTGTGTTAACTCTGCATCGTTGGAATTCAAAAAACATACAACAGTTTAGCATTCATTAATTTCATTCTACATAAAAACTTTGCAGAAATCATGTTTGGTTCCCAAGTTTTCTTTGATTTTGATTCTTTCCTTTTATTTTATATACTGACGCTCACCCCCACCCTAAAACACTTAAAATATGCCTAAATTGGTTTCATTATTTCTTTTTTGTTATAAAAGTAAATACAAACCTGATACAATAATCACTTTAGTTTTAACAAGTTAAATCCATTACTTGTTCATCATTAAAAAATAAATCACTTTTTCGTTGTAATAATGTCAGCTTCAAATCTTATCTCTTCTCTACATTTTATATGTAACAAGTGTTTGCAGTGTACAGTTATGATCTGAATTATTGCATATTATAAAATTAAAGAAATTTATTTTAAAATTAAAATAATGATAAAATTAGCAACCATTTGTTTGATGTAAATTTTAATTAAATTTTTTTTTTGATTTCTTGTAAAATCTTATTAGCTTTAATCCAATCTAAAAATGTAAAAACTAAAAAAAAAAAAAAAAAAACAAAATAATACTAAAAAATATTTTACATAATAAAAAGGAATTGTGTTTTGGTAAATAAAAAAAAAAAAAAAAAAAAAAACAGCTTATTTTGGTACATTGTATAAATCCATATTTTGAAGCTTCTATCTATTCACCCATTCATTCATCTTTGTTAAAACTAAAGTGAATTTTTTTTTTTTTTTTGTTAACCTTAGGTAATAACTGTCATTTATTTAAAAATTGTTTTAATGTATCATTTTATGAAGTTAATTTCTTTAAATAGTATTTTATTTTGTAGCTATATTATTTTCATTTTGTCTCTGAAAGCCCCGACTGTAAATTACTTAAATAGGAATAATTAGTCTTAAACGGAAGAATGTTTTGTTTGTTTGTTTTTGTTTATTTGTTTTTTTTTAACTTATTGTCTTTATGTCTTGCTAGTAACATTTTCATTAATACTTTTCTCTTAATTTGGTTTTATGTGTTGGTCTACTGAAGGGAATTTAATCTTTTTAAATAACGTCAGCCAAAGATCTGAGACAAAATAGAACCAATCAGTTGAGCATTTTTTTAAATTTTTATTATATATATTTTTTTTTTTTTTTTTTTTTGAATCTGCTTTTGGGGTATTTATTAGATATTTTAAAAACTTTTATTATGTATTTTTTTGGCTGTTTTTTTTTTTATTATATATATATATATATATATATATATATATCCTCTCAATATTAGTTGATGTCAAACTAAATTTTTAGTTAAATTTTTTTTTTTTTTTTTTCTCTGGTCATCAATTTCTAAATCTTAGCCAGGTTAAATCTGTGGTCTGCTCTTGGTTTCTTTCTTGCTGAGATAACAACTTCATCACATGTAAAAGTTAAAAAAAAAAAAAAAAAAGCAAACATTCACACACTTCACCTTTTCAGTTTTAATGAGAAGATTACTAAGAAAAAAAACATTGTCAAAAGTTTTAGATTTTTGACAAATATATTTTAAAAATAATTTCACAAAAGATATTTTTAAATTTTCTATGTCCTTTTTGCATGTTTCAGGCTGAAAAATACAAAACCAGCAATTGTAACTTAGGGTGGGTGGGGGGTTGTAGCATTAAACTGAAGGCCCTGACAAAACAAAAAAAAATAACTTTTGATTTTAGAATTAACAAAAAAGGCCTTATTAAATATATGAATTGCTTTTTATAAATTAATAATAATTGCTTGATTTGATAAAAAAAAATAGTCATTCAATATTTATGGCTTGATGTGTTTTTGCTTTTTCTTTCTTTCTTTCTTTTTAATTTTTTTAATTTCTTGTGGTACTTTTGCCTGTTAATTTTCCAATTCTTTGGCCGATTTGATTCTTCAGCCTGAAAATACAAACATATGAATTCATTCAATTATATATGCCTTTTTAAAATCATTTGGGGAAGGGGGGAAATTTCGGTGATTCTCCCTCACTTTTATTAAAAAGTAAAATAAATTTTCCACTTGTAATAATAGAATGTAATATTGTATTTGTTCCCCTTTGACTGTGTCAATGAAACCGGCCGTTGTCTCATCAAAAATAATTTTAAAAAACTATAAACCATCCACTCCCAACCAGTGAGACGCAACAATTTTGTTTGGAACAAAATAGTTTGTCTTTGAATTTACTTATTATGCTCTCATTAAATATTTTAATTTATGCAAAGAATTAATCACCTCTCAATTGATTAATACTTTTATACAAAGAAAAACAAAAAGAAAGAAAAAGTACTTTAATATCTTTAAGGTAGCAATTGTTTGAAATTTTTGAAGCATGGATTGAAAAAATAATTAAAATATAATAAAAATCAAATTTTAAAGAAACTTTAAACAATGGTTATCTCGTAAAATAAATTTTTCAAAATTCTCACTGAATCACTTGAACTTGATAAAATGCTTAAAAATATATTGTTTATTTAACAGATTTTAGATACTTTAATGCTATAGTTAATTATAATTGATGCTTTTGTACATTTATTTTGAATTTAAAACAGACAATATGAAATCAAAAATGTTTTTGATTAAATAAAATTTAGGATGTGTAAATTTAACATTTTGATAAAGCTAAGCTAATTATTAGAAACCATTTTGATAGATAAAAAAAATAATCCTCAAAATATAAATCTGTATTGATTATAAATTAATAAAGTGTAAAACTTAAATGTAATTGTTTAAAATAAACAAATTACTACATTTATGTTAATTTATATAAAGCACAGAAAATTTAACAGATGCTTCTTAGTGAAAAACTGTTTTTAGAAATGTGAAAACATTTCAAATTGAATAATAAAATATTGTTTGTTTTAATTCTCTCACTAATTAAGTTCTTTTCATGATTAGCAAAAATGATTCTGCTTAATTTTCTGTAACTGATAATTTTCATTATCCTGGGTGTTGTACAGATAGTGTTTTTAAATTTGTTTTAAATTTGTACAAGTTTTTCTTTCCATAACCTACAATTCTCTTTTAGTTTTACTCCTAAAATTATTCAGCTTTCCTTAAACAAATGTATAAATATGCATGTGTGTTTATATATATATATATATATATATATATATATATATATATATATATATATATATAATGTATATATATAATGTGTGTGTGTATGTATGTATACAAAACTCTCTCCTTCCCTCTCCCCATACCCCTCTCTTTCTCTACCCCCACCCTCATTTTTTAAAACCTTATATTGAAATTTTTCTTTCTTCCTCTTTTAATATTAAAATTTTTTTCCTTTTCTTTTTTCCTCTCCCTTTTCCTTTCATCTGGATAAATTGATTCCATTTATTAAAAAAAACTTTGGTCTGAAGAGATGAATATTTGTATATTCATGAAATAAATTATAACTGAATGGATTTTTTAAAGATCGTCTGTATTCACATATGAATGTATATATAGTTTCTCTCTCATTCATTATTATACTGTAAATGTCATTTAATATATTACATAAATAATCTTAATATTTCTAGAAGATAAAACTAATATTCTCTTATAAGAAGAATAAACATGAAACCAACTCCCTCCCACCCCTGTATGTTTATATATGGTTGGATATTTCAGTAAGGAGTTGTGTCCATGACTAAATTTCATATCTAGGATCTTTTGTTCTTATAAATGTGAGACAAGGCACCAATTATATTAATTTTTGATCATTATTTCTTCATATTTGTTATTTTTCCTCATCTTTGCTCTCTAATCATCATCATATGCATGAAGATCAATCTTTGCACAAAGGGGAAACTTAGCAAACAATAAAACTGAGAAAACAATTGATGAATTATTATTATTATTATTATCCTTATTTTATTAGTTTTTATACATAATGGGAGAAAATATTTTTTTTTTTTTTTTTTTCTAATCTTTGAAGTTCTTAACTTCTCATCAACTTTATCATCTGACTGGTGGCTAGTATGGTTCAATAATTATGAGATGAGGCATAATTTATATTTGTGAATTTCTTATGAGTCTTATCCTCATCTTTGGTTTTGTGTTTAAATCTTAACCGACAGTTTTTTTTTTTTTTTTTTTTTTTTTTTTTAAATTTATCATCTTCAGGTGATAACAAACTTAATCCATCTACTCATTTTATCTGAAGATAAATGGTGCAAAAAAAAAAAAAAATGAAAAAAAATGTTGTCAATTTTCAACTTTCATCTTAAATTCTATTTTAATTTTTGTCCGTTTTCTTGCTAGCATAAAAATAATTCTTTAAACTCCAATGTAAGCCGATCTGGCAATTAGACGAATCTCTCAAACTCTGGTTTGTTAACGTGGCTGCCAGAGTTTTTACGTTTACATTTTTCTCTTGTGGAGAAAAACAAACAAGAGAGAAGGAAATAATGTAATATTGTTTCATTTTATTTTTCAATTACTGGGAAATTCCAATAAAATTGTTAATTGGGTGATTTACTGCAAACTTAAAAAAAAAAAAAAAATTAAAAATGCTTACTCCATATCAGAATTTGGTTCAGATATTGAGAGCTAGCAAGAAAAAAAATTATGCATTCGCATGTGTATTAAATGTTGTTATTTTTAATAATAATAATAATAATAATAATAATAATGGATGTAGTCTTGTATATTTGCTATAACTACCACTATTCCACATGATCAATTGTGGCTGCTTTTAATTTTTATGACTAAATCTAATTAATTTAGTAAAACTGTTGAATATTGTTGCTATGTACATAAGCAATTTTATTGTCAATTTTAAAATATCCATATTTAGTGTCTGTTGTCAGACACTTAAAAAAAGAATAAAAAAAAAAATTATCCACTTATTATTTATTTATTGATATATATATATATATATATATATATATATATATATATAATCCACAAGATTAGTCTCTTAATTATCTTATTTTGCTCCTAATTCTATGTCTGTTCTTCTTATGGTTCTCTTTTTATTTTAATATTTTGGGGTTTTATTTATAATTCAAGCCTCTGTATTTAAGTGTTCAGTGTTGTTGCAGTTCAAATCTGTTTTTATTGCTGTATTTTGTGTGTATGAGTGAGTTTTTTCTTTTTTTTTTTTTTTTTTTGTTGTTATTATTACAAAAAACAAACCTGTTCTCTTAAGGTAATAAGCAGCATTGTAGGTTTCTCGAATGGAAGATTTTCATTTTTATGTTAGAAATGTACCAAATCTGAAAAATTGTTTAAAAACATTCTTTTTGCCTTCATTATCATCTTTAATATTTAGCCATTATAGAATTTCTTTCCCATTACCACACAGTTTTTTTTTTTCTAGATTTAGTGAAAAGCTAAAATGATTTTATATAAAAAAACCTACAAAGATGAAAAATAATATGATCCTTTTCATTTTGTTCTATTCTGTTTCTTTGGAAAATATTAACTAGGAAAAATAATGGCTTTTACATATGTAATTTTAATTCAAAATTTCTCTAAACATTTACACAAATTTTGAATGAATATAGTATTAAGTGGTATATGAAAATTGTTACCTTTTTCTTATCTGTTAAATAATTATAAAGTTTTAACACATTTCATACAGAAAATAACATTTCTTTGACAATGAGTAAATTTGTGTTGCGTTTTCTAGAATCTTTTAAAAATAAACTTTTATAAAGATAAATAATTTATTATTTTAAAAAAAAAATTTTTCTTATGCCATCATTGAAAAAAAAAAACATCTTTCTTAGTGTATTAATTCTTTGAAAGTTTGGTTGATTTGAAAGCAGTCTTTTAAAACTTATTTTCTTTGTTTTAGGACAAATGAAAAGTTGTCAAAAATGCATCATAACCAGTGCAGCAGCCATCGTTAGTAAATTTCTCTTCTTTTTTTTTTTTTTCTTTCCTTTTGTGCCCCCCACATCGGTGTGAAGTAACAGAGTTGCACACCTTCAAATACAACAATTCTTATTAAGATGTTTGATTCCCTAAGTCCCCATTGGAACTCAAAATCAAAGCTGACACTCTTTCTGTTGACTACACACTAATATTTTGTTTGTGAGTTAACATGACTGCGACATGGATTGAACAAATAAGAGATTCATGAAGCAGACTTGATAACCATTCATTTTTTTTTTTTTTTTTTTTTTTTTTTTTCAACACTCTAACCAGAAAATGGTCATGTGTTTTCTGCCAGCCGTTTTCTAATACCAGCATGTTTGGTTGTTGTTGATGACCTATCTTTCTTCTTATTTTGAAAATTGATTTCCTTAGAGTGGCACATGGACAAGACAGAAGTGACCCCAACTCCATGTGCCATTCTACATTTGGTTCATTGTAGTCAGTTATTGTCACTTTAAGATGCAGTTATGTTTGACAGAAGTTCTTTGGATGAAATGTTGATAGCCACTTGTCAGCTCAACAAATCATCACCATCGCCGCCAACAACAACAGCAACACCTTCACTACCACTATCCCACCATCATTGAGAAGTGTGAATACTGAATCTTTAACACACATCTTAAATTCTTACACATACTGCATGTCTCCTGATTGCCTTGTCTACTAACATTGGATCTTGAATTGTAAAAACATTCAATAATCCATAGATTTAAGGCCTTCAAACTGGAAATCGATCATTTTGAGCACTTCTGGGACTGACTTAGATGAAATCACTTGAACAATATTCTAAAAAAAATGTTGCTAAGTGAATGTGCACTCTACTTTTCGCTTTTTTTAAAATTTATTTAAATTATTTTAATAATTACATGAAAAAAAATTCCAGTTATTAAGGATTACCTCCCCTTGAGAATAAATTCTGTTTTTAACTGACTTGTCTCGATGATTTGCATATCAATCCCTTTTCTTTCTGGTTGAATCAAAACTACAATTATAGATCCTTATCTCAATCTCAGTATCAATGGCCTACAAGGTCAGTATGCTCACTCCTAGCATTGTTATGGTGGTGCTTTTTACATCTTTTATTGAATTAGAATTCTTATTATAAATTATATTTAATTGAAAAATAAAATTATCATTTTCTAAAATAGTTTTTATTAACATTTGATTTTTTTCTTTCCTGATTTAAAGTTATTTTTTCAATGATGCATGAGAATTAATCTAGAATTGGTTCTTTATTTTCTATTGTTGTTATTTTTTTTTCTCATGATTGTTTGAAATTTCACCCTCCCCTCCCTACTTCCACCAAAAATTATTAACAGAAATTAATTAAATATCAAATCAGAAATTAATTAAATATCAAATCAGAAACAAACAAAAAAAAATCAAACATGAAAATCCTCTTGAAAATCCTATTTTGTTTGCTTTGTTAACCTTTAAAAAAAAATTTTTAAATAAAGTTTAAAAAAAAAGTAAATGTTTTTTTTTTTCTTTTCTTTTTTTAAACTACAAGCTGTTGGTTAAAGATATGCAAGAGAAATGTTTAATTCTATGTTTTCTGTTTGCTTCTTGGCTTTGTGGTTTCTTCCAAAATATAAAATACTAATACATTTTGACAGCTATTCAAAATTTACTGAGTGCCTAAGAAATTGAGAATTAACTCTCACAAAATTCAAATTATTTGAACTGTTATCTAACTTACTTTTCGCTAGTGTACATACATATCCACAAGCATAGACTAATATTATTTACACTTCCACTAGCACGATGTACCAGAGTATGTGTAAATTTTCACACACACACGCGCCCGCTTAGGCATATTTATACACTTTGCCAAACACAAACATTACTGACAATATACACATAAATATATGGGGATTTTCTAAGCATAGCTTAGATCTGGCACAAGGCCGAAAGTATGGGGCACTCAGTGAGGATCGAACTCGCTACTAAATCATAATTGATCAAGTGAGACAAGGTTGCTAAGCATTACACCACGTCAAAGTGCCCAATATATATAAACATATGTATACATGCATATATAAATACATGTTTGTTTGTGTACATAATTTTGTGCACATATATGCCTATTTTTTTTTTTTTTTTTTTTTTTTTTGCTTAAAAAAGCTTACCTAACTGCAAGTATCTTACATTTTATTGATACACACACACACACATGCTAACTGGATAAGTAGGCTGCATGAAAAAACTGTATACATACACTTATATGAAACATATACCTACACACCTTCATATGAGTGTATATGTGATCATTAAAAATAAATATGTATATAAAAAAACAAATTTTAATTTTTGTGATTTTCTTTAATAACTTCTTAGAATTCTGTATTTTGCAAATTTTTTTCTTTATTTTAACCAAGCTTCTTTGGGTCCCCTAAAAATTGCAACGAATATTGAATTTTGTATACAAATTTTGGAAAAAATCCAAAGTAAACTAAATTATTTAAATATAAAGCAAGAAATTAACAAAAAAAAATCTCAAGTAAAAATTGGAATTTGCTGTAAGTAAATTTAAGTTTTGTGATTTGAACTGACCTCAATAACATGCATTTTTTATTGTATTTTTCAAATTTTCTAAATGATTTTCTCTCTATTTTGTATTTTATTTATTATTTTATTTTCGCTTTTGTTGTCTTTGTTATTTAGGTGTTTACATTTTTCTTTCTTGTGCACCCTTCCTGTCACCTAATTCACTTTTGTTATCTCAACCCTTCTTCCCCCACCACCACAATCCTCACACTGCATTAGAGCTCGTGAGATATTGCTTGGTCTTGACTCCACTTGCAACTACCCCCACAACCCCAATCAATCCAAAGTAGAAACAGTGGCAGAAGGCCTTCACACTGATAAAAAGGGGTTGGAAGGACAGGATTTGTAGCAAAGTCTGCTAGAGAGAAGAAAAAAAAAAAAAAAACATTCTTTTAACAAGTTTGACAATAAAATATTTACTGCATGAAATCTTGTCTTATTTTCATTGGCTTTTTAATATTTACATCAAGTGAAAATATCTTCTGCTTGGTGCATAGTTTCTTTTGGAAGTGCTTTTAAATTCATGGGAAGCTTATATATTGGTGAATGAGGGTGGAATTGGACATTGGCACCTGTGATCACAAATGATAATACTTGAAACAAAAAAAAAGAAAAAGGCTAGCAACTTGAAAGTGTATTGAGAAATTCCTTCCATTCGGGAACAAGTGACACCAAATCCAATATGAAGGTTAACAATGTAAACAAGACAGCAAAGAAATAAAAAATAAAAAAAAAATTAAAAAAAACTGTTCTGTTTATAGAAATAAAAGAAACTTTATTTATAATGTAAACAGCAGTTAGATGTGGAGAGAAATGATTAATACTTGAAATGCATTAATAATAGGTTGAAGTTCTGTGGGATTATTCCCAGCCGTTTAATATCAAACATGTAAATAAAATGATGATTTTTTTTTTTTTTTTTTTTTTTTTACTAGCAGAACAAAAAGGATCTCAGCTCTTTTCACCAGTGCTGTAGTTTTCATTTATTTATTTTTAAAATGTTTCATGTGACCACTAAGGGGGTCTAAATAATGGGTTTATATTTGACCCTATAAATACCTACTCTGCCGGATATGCAAAAATGAAGAATTTGGGTTCCCACAAGAAGTTGCCTTGAAAGGTGCTGAAACTTCTTTGCAAAACATCTGCAATTGTTGAAATAATTTTTTTGCTCACTTGTGTAGATGTTGGTCGTCATGGAGTATTGATGACTCTTGCTGCTATTGCTCAATGAACCTTCTTGAGTTGAGAGGAGGAAGTGATGACATCACTCTCCCTCCTGGCTAGGGGCAAAGGCTCTGGCTATCACCAAAAAAAAAAAAAAAAACCCTGAAAAGTGCAAACTCATTTTTTTATGAGCATCTCCAAGTCATGGCTAACTTCAAATTAGTCAATTTGCATACACACAAGAAAACCCTATATGAGCAAAATAACTCATCAGTTTCCTTTTCCCACTAGTATAATAAAAAAAAAAAAAAAAAAAACTAATTACTAAAGCAGACAATAATACATGTCTGCATTAAAAAAGGCAAAATCATTAAATTGGCAGACGACAACACATCTAATATTTTAACACTTGAATATATATTTTTTTTAATTTTCAAATAAAATACAGTATCTTAAAAAATAAGTGTACATGCAAAAAGTAACAAAATGTTTTTATTATTTTAATTTCCAACACACATTGATTTATTTTCTCATCAAGGTCAATGGGTCCAATAAATCTACTTATACAGGGTGCGATGTGTAAATTGTCGTCATTTTATATTTTTAATTTAACTCGTGCACATTGTTTTTGATTTTGTCAACTGCACAGTATATTTGGGTTTAGTTGGGCACTGTCTGTGAGCACCATGATGCAGTTCACTCCACCCGAAATTTGGAAGCAGCATGCTGTACTGCTTGGCATTTGTACCAGAAGCTCCAATACAAACATTTCAGAGTGTTTAGGTGTCAATCTGAGGACAGTGCATAGCATTCGGAAAGAGCTGGATGAGTCTAATGGTGATTACGAAGATGTTTGAAGTGATCACTAGTGATGGCAACATTATGCTTCCATTCATCCTCCCACAGGGCCTCAAATTCAATACAGAAGTTTACATCAAGTGCCTTGAGAGGGTAGTGCTGCCATGGGTCAAGAGAGTGGCTGCTGGAAGACCCTATGTCTGGCAACAGGACTCTGCATCATGCCACACAAGCAAGAGAACCCAATCATAGCTGTCAGACAATTTCTGCAACCACATCACCCCTTACATCTGACCACTTAACTCCCCAGACTGCAACTCCCTTGATTATTATGTTTGGGGCACAGTTGAATGAGATACCAACAAAACTCCTTGTAACACCAAAGATGAACTGAAGGCAAGGATTATGGCAGTATTCACCAACTTAAGCAAGGAAACCATCCAGAAGAGTTGCAGAAGATTCCTAAGTCATCTGGAGATTGTAGTTGAAGCCAATGGTGATTTTATTGAATAAATTTTTAACACAGAAAAATATTTTGAATTTACAGTGTTAACACATCCATAGATATGCATCCCCTGAAGATCGTCTCAGATAAGATTGAAAGTACTTGGGTAAATAAAAATTATTTGAAAGAAAATTTTGGAATTTTTCTGAGTCGTGTTCTATGAAACTTTGAAGTCACTTGAAACACAAGTTGCTTGTTAAACTTACTTATTTTTATTTTTTATTTATTTTTTTTACAATGGTGTTCACCCTGTACAAGGCTTGGGTGCCACTCAAGGTAGAGGGCTACAGAGTAAGAGGTACAGCTTATTCAGGTATGTGTAGAAGATAACAGCTAACTGTAGACTTAAACGTGGGGGTTGGTTCCTCGAGGCAGATGGTTTGTGGGGAAAAATCTGCTCAAGTGGAACTTACATCTCACCAAGGGAATATGAAGGGAGTGAGGGTGTTTGCTAAAATGTGCCTGGCATGGCAGGTCTTTAGCCATGAAGATTAAGACTGGTGAAACTAAGGAGTGGAGTTCATTTGAGCACCTGACATAGAAATAGCGTTAGAGCAGCAAGAGTTTTGTGACGTCACATCTGTGAGATAAGAGGTTGTAGCATGAGAAATAATTTGTGATTCAGAGATGTTTTTGACTCTATTGAGTAGAAAGCAAAGACTGGGCAGCTCCTTCCTAAATATGGCAGCTGATCTGACTCTTGTAGAAGATAGCAAGAAGAGTCAGGTACCTGCTAGAGTGATACAGAGAACTGATAATTTTTCCAGCATCTTTAATGATGGATCGTATCTATGAGTTCTACTTGAGGTCTGGGCTGTATCCCAATTGGTGTTCAAGTCGAGGTCCCTCCCTGAGGGAACATTCGTTCATCACGATTGGTGAAAGTTCTGGTTCCAGTTGGTGATAGTAGAATGTCACTAATTTGGTTTTCGAAGCATTGAATATGAGCAACCAGTTTTACCCTACCGCTAAGTTGTTAAACCTAGGTCAGAAAAAAAATCAGCTGCCAAGATCGCATAGGGTTTTGGAGGTGCACCTGTATTATCAGCATTGATCAGCAGATCTCTTATGCAATGTGAGGATTGGACCAAAAACCGAACCTTGGGGGAAGTGACTATTGTTATTCGTTCTCTATTTAGAACTTTTAACAAAAATTCTGCCTTGAAATAAGTAAATTACAGTAATTTGTATGCATTTTGATTATATATATATATATATATTAAAGGTAATAAATCTGTTGGTATATAATCCAAGTGGATCCTAGTAATATAAAATATTAAAACTGATCCACAAAAAGAGCTTAATGTATTTATTATTACAGAGTAAATAATTAAAAAACATTAAAATCCCAAATTACCTCATATGGGGAATAGACTTTTTTGGTAGATGAAGATATTTATTAACCCCACTGAGGTTGATAAGATAGATGTAGTTCAGTGCTAAAATAGGCTGTTCCCCATAAGAGGTAATTTTGGATTTTATTATTTATTCATTTTATATATATATATATATATATATGAAGAAATATAGTCTTAAGATATTTATGGGATAAAGTGCTCAATATCAGAGAAGATAGAGCGTGTGTAAATATAAAAGTGAACACTGAGAGGCGACAGTCTGTTTCAAACTATATGCAATTGTCAGGCCACGAGTGCTGTTATTTTCTCGGCTATTTATATATATACGGGTCAGTGGCGCATATATAAATATATATATATGATAAGAAAATAAAAATAAAAACAAGCAAAATAATTTAACCCAAATAAATAAATAAACGACTTCTGGTAAAATAACCACCAAAATAGACTACCCACAATGCACCACTGACCCGTATATATATAAATAGCCGAGAAAATAACAGCACTCATGGCCTGACGATTGCATATAGCATGAAACAGACTTTCACCTCTAAGTGTTGACTTCTATGTTCACTTTTATATTTATATATATATATATATATATATATATTAATCATTTCAGTCCAAGCAAGGTAGTAAAATACACTATGATACAAGGGGTTACTGAGAATGAAAAAAACAGAGAAGAGAATAAAACATCATAGATGACAGGAAAGCAAGAAACTATTAGCATAGAACTTATGGTTACAACTAGCCATTTCAAGAGTGAAGTTATGAGACCTAGTTTCCAATCTAGTACTGCACTTAATTTTGTGATGTCAAGGTATCAAGGAGGAAATCTCCTCAGAACAATTACCATGAAAATATTTATAGAAAAGGCCCAGGCAAACTGTTACACAGCAGTGGGAAAGTGACTGAAGCTGAGATGTCAAAACCTAAAACATAAATGTGCAAGATAGATTCTGTCAGAAAAACATTATCTAACACAATGCAGTGAACCAACTTTCCTAAAAAGCAGACCTAAAATTTCAATATAATTGTTCTACTTCATGTCAGTGGAAAACAAGAGAAGGTGCAGTGAGTTGCTCTTCTGAAGGTAAAAAAGGTTCTCTAACATGATTATTTCATTTTAGAAATGTTAAAATTAACAAGCCATTTCTTGCCCCAGTAAACAATTGATTAAAGGTCATTTTTGAGATCAGCCACCAGTTTTACTTTATTGATCATATCAAACTTACTATTGGCAGGAGTAAATAGTTGTGTCATCGGCATAAATACTGAGTCAGGTATTGATGAAACCAGGAAGGTCATTGATGAAAATAAGGAACAAATTATGTCTAAGGATAGAGCCCTGGTGGACACCTGCATCAAAATCATGTAGAAGAGTTGCTGTTCAAGACAACTGTCATTATGCGGTTTGATAAAGATTGAATAAAATCCATGAAACAGCCAGAAAAACCCTAACCCTTCAGCTTGTAAAGAAGACCAGTCAAATGCAATCAAAATATCTAAAGCAACAGCCTGAGGTTTTCCATTCTTATGTTAAGCTAAGAGACACTTTCAGCAACAACTGTCAACACATCACTTAGAGGAGTGGAAGCCATATTGTTTGTCTGAAAGAAGGCCAGGCAAAGTGAAATGTTTAACCTATTTGAAGTTTATTAGAACATCTAGTACTTTGCCAAAAAGATGTAAAAAATACCGTCAAGTCTACATGCTCTGTGGAGACCAAGTTTGGAGATAACAGTAGAAATCATATATATATATATATATATATATATATATATATGTGTGTGTGTATTATGGAAGGAAGCATATCTTCATTCAAGCATGTTTGGTTGAATAATCTAAACATATTCTGTCTATTTATTTTTATTTTAATCTCCTCAAATTCACAGATCAATTTCTTGATGCTGTTACAAAACTGCTAGTAGCCTATAGATATAGAAGTGTTAGGGATCAGATAGTTTTAATTTGTGCCTGACTGTTGTTATATGCATGAAACTTTGAATTGCATCGAGTGGTGAGGAATAAATATATAAATATTCTAAATTGTTTTTAATCTGGAGCCCCAAGATGATAAGAGGGTCCTTGTAGCCTATATGTAAATCCAACACATTTGCATGTTATGAAAATATCTCTACTCAGAGTAACATCAAAATTTGCCTCATTCAATGGGTGGATTGATTTGTTTTTTACAGTTTATCAACCTTTTGCAGGTTATCTCAAGCCAGAAAACATTTTTAGATTGTAAGAATTTTTTGGGAGATAATAATGATTTACTGATACAAGTTCTACTAATTAACCCATAGCTTGGAGGGCGAGAAGCAGTGCATCCCAAGAGTATTTGTACTTAAAGGAATACAATAAACCCAATTGGAATTGAAACTCAGCTCACTGATTTCCAATTCCAGCTATTATCCATTGCACCACCCACACATCCAAGCTTACCAAACATGGTATTCCAAAGCAGTCATTCATCTAGGTACTGACCAGGTTCAACATTGCTTAACTTTGGTGATCTTATGAGAACTGGTGTTTCATCATGATATGGCTGTAAGCTCTTGTTCAATTACTGTATTTATGGGCCTATTGGGCACACCCACACATTGGATGCACCCAGATTTTGGCATGGAATATTTAAGAAAAAAATGCACACATCACAACCACCACCCAAAAATAAAATAACCTTAACTTTATATGACCTTCTCACTAACCATGAAGAAACATTTACAATATTATCACAAATTATACTATTGGCACTTTCTTTTTTTTTAAATAGAATTGAGGTACGGTTTAATTACGAGGACATTTTTTGAAAAAGAAGAATTTTAGTACATTTCATCATAACTTTATTGAAAATTGTATTTCAGGGAGCAACATCTGCACATACAGTAAATTCATAATAACTACAAAGAAATCAACTGGTATCAATAAACACTGGTAGATATAGTAATACGTAAAAAAACGAAATATTGTATTTGTTGGTAAATGAAGTCCCATACCATACATGCAGAAAAGCAAATTCCAATACCTTTATATCAACAAAAATACACACAAAGCAAGCAGCAATATTTCTGTCAAAGTAAATATTTCTGTAAAATCTGGGATTGCTACAAAACAAACAGCAAAATATTGTCCAATTCTATAAATTTCTTAATTTCTTTTTCCTGGGTGAATTCTTCAAGGATATTTTTATTGATATCATGTTTTTTTCTCTTCCAGGAATCCTAGTTTCAGAGCTAAACTCTATGTGTACCCTGATTCCTGGTGAACTTCACTATTCTCATGGTCTTCATGGCCCTCTCATATATAATACTGATGTATTGGACGCAGGGTAATTTTTTTGGTGCATTTTTTTTGGAAAAATTCAGCATCCAATAGGTCAGCAAGTGCAGTACATGAAAATCAAAGAAATGTAGAAAATGAAATGTCAATTTACATTATTTACATTGTTCGGACTGTTGTTTTCATCTTTATTGTCATGTTCACAACATTTCGGATGTTGTACACTCCAGCCTTCTTCAGGTGATTGAAATTTTGAACTGAAACCTTTATTTCGTCCACTGGGGTAGATTGTTCTAGTTCCACATGTCATGCCTCTTCTGGATGTCTCAGTTATCTCCCTTTAAGTCAACTCTGCAAGTTTTTTTGTTCACCACTGCCATAGCCAGGTATTGAACTCACAATCATGTCAGTGGATCCAACCAACGCTTTTATCCACTGTGCCATTTTTTGGGGGACTTATAAACTTAATGTCTCAGTAAACATTTTTTTACCAAAGTCCATATTGCAATTTTGCTGTTATTATTGCTTTTTTTTTTCTAGCAGTAATCAGATGTTGAGCCTAGACAGGGTGAGTTTCTTCACACAAACAACACACTTCGGAATGGGATCAGACATATATCGACAGGATGAAGGCTTAGCAATGGGATCATCATTATCACCAGCAACAGCAAACATATACATGGAATATTATATTAGTATCCACATCACTAAAGCCAACCCTGTGGCTGAGATACGTAGATGACACCTTCATACTCTGGCCACACCAGGAAGAGGTCCAACTACTGAACTCAATAAGATCATTTATACAGTACACAATGGAGCGAGAAAATTCCAGTCACCTGAAGATGGCTGGAGCATACAATGTCAATTTGACAATAAAGATAAGGATAACAGTCCAAACAATGTAAATAATGTAAATTATTACAATACCTAAAATACAGGCAGATTATGAAAAGTCAAATTTAAAAATAGTGGTATATATATATATATATATATATATATATATATCTGTAGTGTTTATAGACTTAAGATTAACAAATCTAATGCTCATCTAATCAGTTTGATCCTTACTTGGTGATACACAACTTTGACAATTCTAATCAGAACTTAGTAAATACATTTGATACCTAAAATCACTAATGAAAATAATTTGTAAATTCAGTTCTCAATGTGTACCTTCCACTGTAACACAATGGAAACAGGCCATGGCTTAGAATGCCCAGAAAATAAAGTGGACTGTGAATGATTTTTTCTGGGCTGAGTTTTCTGACTCTATAGACAGTAAACTCCAGTAATGAGAGCTGAAGACAGGAAGTGAAGTAAATAAGTTAAAACTTTTGAGATCAAGAGCCACTGGTTGAAAGTTAGGGAGTTACAGTCACAGAGCTTTCAGTTATTTATGAATAGTTCATAGAGAGATTTGAAATGTCAGGGTTACAAACTCACATCAATCCAACCAAATATGTTAGCTCTATCCCTGATATTGAGCGCTTTCTAATAAGTACCGCACATATAATATATAAATAATTATACATATATATATTTATTTATATTTATATACTCTTTTCACACATATATATATATATATATATATACATATATATATTTATGTTTATTTTTATATACACACTTTTGATATATATATATATATGTAAGCAAATATATGGATATAGATCCGATAGTATGAAGAAA
Organism: Acanthosepion pharaonis; assembly: GCA_903632075.3. Classification (NCBI taxonomy): domain Eukaryota; kingdom Metazoa; phylum Mollusca; class Cephalopoda; order Sepiida; family Sepiidae; genus Acanthosepion; species Acanthosepion pharaonis. The sequence goes on along the minus strand of CAHIKZ030000572.1, from coordinate 52,624 downwards.
AATATACTGAAAAAACAAACAAAAATCCTAATATGTGATTATGCTGTTTTAATGTTTAATGTCAACATCGGACGTTTCGGTCTAATAGACCATCTTCAGGACATATTCATAAAACATAATTAACATAGACCATATACAATTCAACATGAAAAAGATGATGGACATAAAAGCAATACCAATCCAAACAGATAACTGAAATCTTTTATAAGATCAGCGTTCCGTTTAAATATGATCACGTTGTCACGTGGGCGATGTTGTGAAAACGTATTCCTAAAATTTGAGTATTTTGAATGGAAAACAAAAAGAATTTTATTTTGATCTAAAACTTATATGTACGTCTTTATATATATATATAAGATGAATCAATTAGTTACTTTTTTATTTGGTATTCTAGAAATATTTGAAGTGACATTTTTATTGATATTTAAGAAGCTTAGCTTTTTTTTAATAAATGTGATGAGAAAGATTGTAGTGCACCAATCTAGAAAGAGGAAGAATGGTCTGCTTTGAAAATCAGCATTTGAAACTAATTCTTTATACTGGAAATACCTTAGACACAAGGTTAATTAATGTACAGTTGGAAGTAAAGTCTCTCTGTCCATTTGAAGTAAAGTTAAAATAAATCCAATCACTTCAGTTTCGTTTCTCGTAATATAACAGTCGGTGCAAAATGTAATTGATCCTGACTTGGCATCTCGACTTCAGTCATTTTCTCACCAACGTGACATGACTTCCCTCTGTCTTTTCTACTACAAATATTTTTATGGCAACTTTTTTCCCTGGTGCCTCAACTACATGAATTTAAGCATTCTACCAGATTGGCAGTTAGGTCCCACCCTTTTACTGTGGAAATAGTTAAATGCAACTGCCACTTCTACTCCAACAGTTTCTTTTTTCACACTTTCTGCCTGTATAATACTGCGAGACATCCTGACCTCTGCGCTACATGACAATGTTGTCCCATCCTCGGTCACCGGTGTGTCCAGAATTGAATCTAGCTACTAACTGTAAAATTGGTCACTTCAATCCAAGCCTCTCCCATGTTGAATTTGTTTTGAACACAAGGCAGGCAAGGCTCGAATCGTCACCAGATATTGCTAGATTGGTGTCGTTCAAGCAGGACGATGTTATAAGACAAAAAAAATAGAAAGTTGTGCAAATCAACAAGGTTTATATAACTGAGGTTTATACAGAAACACTTTTTTGTATAACAATCTACAATCATGCAGGCTAACGACCATTCCCTCGGAGTCTAATTTTGTGACACTTTGTTTCCAAGTCGAGGTTTCAAACTTTAAGTCAGAGACTTCTTCAGGCTGCAAATTAAGAATGTTAATGAAGCACTCGTCTCCTTCTCTCTCTCTCTGTCATTATATAGAGACTTTCAATTCTTCCACTTTGTAATTTCATCAGGGCACTCCACTCAATTTATCTAATAGTCTGAAACAAGGTATGACCCAAGAGTTCTTGATGGCAGTAAATCACATAGGCATCAGCAAAGCAATTGTCTCCTCTTGGCATAATGGAAGCACATTTCTGCCTCAACTGCTACTCTCTTTATCTGTAATTCCCCTCTGATCTAATGCTTTTATGGACCCTTGCACAACATCAGTTTGGAGTCCGACATGATCTGGGGTTCCAGGATTTTCCAATTATCCAATCAGAACTCTCTGTTGACAGTGTCCTGGGAGGTAGTTTGCATGTACAAATTTGGGGAATACTTCCTCTGGATAGTAGAGGTAGCAGGAGCATTGACCTAGCCCACTTACTCCTCCTTTCTCTTATTTGTACCTTATACCAACACCCCTCAATGGGTATAGTCTGTTTTCTCCTACTCTATTTTGTTCACCAATCTACTGGGTTAGCACGTGCGTTTGTTAATTAAAATTATCCATCACAACCTCACATCATTAGAAATGTCCTTTGTCATAAAATTTCTATTGATATCTTCCAGATTTCCCATCTTGGATAATTAATATTTCTTTCCTTGTTTTCAGAGGAAGACTTTGACCAAACTGTTATCTTACTAATTGACCGAATTCTTCCTTCATCATTCAAATTCTGGATTGTATTTAAAGAAATCTTATTTCTTTAGCTGCATGCACATCTTCCACCCCCTATTAACAAGTGACAGAATCATTTCTTTACCCTCTTCTTCACCTATTTGTAGCCATAAACTTATTATCTGTGACTAGTTTGGTGGTCTCTGTCCAAAACAATACCAGCCCTGGTCAACTTGTGGATGTTATCACACTCCTCTCACACCATCCCTTGGGCTTCAATTTAACCAGATGCCTAAGCAGATTTCAGTGCTAATCTTCTAGTGAGGTCCTTTACTCACAAAATGGGAAAACAAGATAAAAGTATATTTTCTTTTGTTTTTGGTATGTCTTTCTTTCTACCTTCAGTATTGTGTTCATTTTTCCCGTTTACTTGCTTCCCTGATAACTACAATCTTCAAAGATTTAAATGCAACATCAATCGCCATCATCTGTCTTCTTGAATTCCATTCATCTGTTGTCCTTTCCTCAATCCTCCCTATTCTCAGTCTTCTCTTTCACTTTCACTTTCATCCCCCCCCCCAATCCACTTCGTACTAGTGGTATACCCCCCACCTTGCTTAGCAGTGAAATGATTAAAAGAATCATGAAAGAATGAGTATCACAAAGAGAGAAGAGGAGTATTTGTTTGTTTAACGACATACAAACAGCTTATGGGTCATTTAATGCTGAAATTTAATTTTTTAAATTCCATTTTCAAAAATGTATTGCTGGTAATGTTTTTACTATGAAAATGTATTACTGGTATTTTTACTATAAAAATGTATTTTTATTCTTTCATAGTTTTTTTACCCCAGTTTGGGAGTTAATGGTTTGCCCACAGTTAGGACCCTAACAGGTGCTACCACCCTGGGTCAGAAAGAGAAGTAAAAGAGGAGGTATTGCTAAGAGCAAGAAAACACAGAAAATTATGGAGAGCCATGATCATCTACACCCTGAAGTGAAATGGTACAGAGAAAGGAAGATTAACTTCAAATAAAATAATTCTTCATTATTTACATTATTTGGACTATTGTCCTCATCTTTGTCGTCATATTTATTACAACGTTTCAGCCGTTGTACGCTCAGGCCTTCTTCAGGTGGTTGGCATATTGAACTGAACCCTTTATTTTGCTCACTGGGGTAGACTGTTCTAATTCCATGTTTAATAGATGTCAGTTATCAGTTATCTCCTGGTTAAGGCAGTGGAGAACTTTCAGAGGGAAAATTAACAACAACTGTGTCCATTTAAAATCTGTAGCAAATCTTTTATGAAGTTTTTTTCTTTAATGATTAAAGCCATAAGTAAATTTGTTTTTATTAAGTTTAGAAAAAAAATCTTACAGTTGAATATATATATATATATATATATTTGGTTGGATAGATGTGAGTTTGTGACCCTGGGTTTCACGCTTTAGCGATCGTCAGACAAACAAGTACCGCGCATATAATATATAAATAATTATACATACTTATATTTATTTATATTTATATACACTTTTCACACACACATATATATATATATATATATATATATATATATATATATTATATATTCCTTTATATGTACGAATGTTTACAAATCGAATATGTATAATCTAAAAACTGTAATGACAAAAAAAAACTAAAAAATATTATATATTAGAAAAAACCCCAAAAGTATCAGTATTTTCAAAAGTACCTGCTTTAGGAAAAAAACGTTAGATGATTTTCGATTGGGATATGAATTTCACACAAAGTAACTTAAAAGTATTCTCTGGAATGATGTAAAAAAAAATCAAACAAATTTTCCATTTTTTCATAAATACTGACACATTAATGTAAATTTCCTCAACTTTTCTTAGTTTAACTAAAAAAAAAGGAAGATAATGTTGCCCCATTCTTTCAAGTAGGCGAGCCTTTGTCCTTTACCATTTCCGAAATCCTAATTTACATCCTTTAGAACCTGTGGGAAATACACAACTATCTTACCCACCATACGAGGTCGGGTAATTTTATGTCATTACTTTTAAGGACTTGTAAAATCACTTCCTTAAACTTTCAACTGGTCTCGTTCATGTATCCAAGGGAGATAACTCAGAAAACGAGCATTTTATTTTTGTCTCGTGTAGCTGGAGAATTTAATTACTGGCTGGTTGCCTGGAAAGATTAAAAAGAAAACCTTATATTTTAAAGGAAAAAAAAAAAAAAGGATTAACGTTAACAAGTTTAATGTCCGACGTCATGTTCTCTAGACTGGTAAGAAGCAAATTATTTTAATTATAATTAGTTTACTAATGAATTAAAATTACGACTCAAACCCAGTTTTCTTTGTTTCTCTACAATGCGACCTAAAAACAAAATATGAGATTCATCAAATCAAATGAATGAATAATATTTTTGTTATTATCAACAAGAGAGTTTCCCGTAAGAAGAGAGAACTGAATATCTCCCTGTAGACTTATCTCCGCCATAATGACAAATCTGTTTCACCTTTAGTTAGTAGTTGAAGAAAGAAAATGTCACACGATGCGAAAGTCAGTTACTATAAATATACCAACAACTTTCTATGGATGCCAAGAAGCGCAACTTTTTAATTTCTGCTTTTCAAATTCATAAGACTATGATAAGTATAATTATATTTCGAAGTTCCGTTTACCCGACCGTGAAATGTATCTATAAGTGAACGTGGTATTTAAGTTAATAAATGTTTGCTCTGAGCTTCCGTAGTAAAAAAAAGTAAACTCGTTTAACAACAATCGTAAAAAATGAAAAAGAAAAAATTAAGGTGTCACTGATAAATGTGATGTTTATATTTAAATAGTAAATGAAATATTTTTTGTTTTGTTCATTTTTATAATTTATAGAGTTTATTTTTTAAAATGGAAAAGAGTTTTGTTTAATTCTAAATTTTAAAATCTATTTTTGTAGCTAAATTGACACTTGACAGGTAAGGTTACTTAATCTGAGTACTTGTTGAACAAAGATAGTGATTGCGATCGTGTACGTACGTGTGTTAATTTCGGATTTTAGACATCAGCCTCTCATCCCTCCCCACAAAATACCCGATTTAATAACACTTTTTACGACAAATATTTCAGCATTAACTCTTAGAGAACATTTTTTTTTAAGTTGATAAAGCAGTGACTTTTTAAAAGAAATTATTAAATAAAAAAAGTAAAACTAAAATTTTTCTTGGTTGTATTCATTCAGTATGTAAGACTCTTCTTAGGATCAAGAACGTAACAAAAACATTGCGATTTTCTCTCCTTATTTTTCATTCTTTACCACTTTATTGAATTCAGGGAGTTTTTTTTTAATTTTTTTATTCGAGTATAAAGAAATATTTATCTTCTGTTCGGTTTAGTAAAAAAAAACAAAAAAAACATAAGGTACTTCCAGTAAGAATCGAACCTATTTCTTGATGGCAGCAGCACTTGAATTTGCCAGCCATTGTTATATGGCAAGTGACCTTTATCGAGAAATTGGGAAAAAATATGAGGCACCCAGTGAGAATTGAATTCACAAGTAAGAGTATTGAGTATTTTTTTGCGGGGGTGGAGGAGCTGGGCACTCGTGTTTTGTGTAGAGGATACTTTACTATTTTTACTAGCAAATTTTTTTGTTGTTTTTTTTCTTGAAAAATAAAAAAAAAGAAATATTAGCGAGGTATAGTAATATTTTATGACGAATTCAATGACCTACGATAAGGATTGGTGAGGAGGGGGAGGCTTTCTCTACTTCTTTCTCTCTTGTCGAACTCTCTGCCTACGGGCGGAGAGGAACCCAGACGAGGCCATGCCGAAGGGTGGAGTCTCGTCTGGAGCGACAAACCCGACCCCTTGTATACTTAACTAAACGTGGTATATTTAACTTTGGGTTAAAAAAAAAAAAAAAACTGGCCTTGTGCCACATCTTGTTTTGTAGGGAGGTTGGTAAAGGATTGATGATAATGAACAAAAAAGTGAACCTAGGCGCTCGCGCTCATGTCCAGGTGAAAAAGTGTTTTAAAAAAACCTTTGTCTTGAGCTTTCACAAGTTTAGAATTAAATAATTTTAAATTTAAATATTCCGGTTTTTATTTTTATAATATCACAAAAATTCTGAAGTTTAAAAATCAATGATTACGAGTATTGATGTTAAATTATTTTTATTAATCTGCGCGCGCTGGGGTTCCTAGGCGTGCCGAATTCCGGCTTAAGGCCCAAATGGCAATAAATGAAAACACAAAGTCTGTGTTGTGCTAACTAATTTGTAAAAAACTTTGGAAAAATAAATTTATAAAAACAATTGTTGGCTTTTTTTTTTTTCCAACCCTGGTTAAAAATGCAAATAAATACCGATCCCTGTCATCAGTTTTTTTTTTTTTTGGCAATGACGCAGCATCTTCACCCTTTAAAAAAGCCACCAGCCACACTATAGTGTGGCTGGTGGCTATCATATTCCTAGGTAGTTGTATACTATTATTTTATAAGTCTATTAAGTATCATATTAGGTATTTTTGTAAAATCCGTTGAGAGTAAAATTAATGTCATTTTTTTTTAAACTTTGAATGATTGAATTAGGTGTATAAAGGGAAGTAACTCATCATGGAAAATGTGTTCTTTCTTGTGTGAGGTTAAATGTGAGGAGAAAGTGATGCACCAATTTTTCAAATTGAGTTGATGGGCGAGTGGGGGGGGGGGAGTGCCCACTTTGAAACTCAGCATTCGAAATTCAGACTTTTACCCGAGTTCGATCACCAACCTCCGAAACTGAACTAGATAATAATTGCATGTTAAATGTCATTTTCACCTTCATTAATAATTGGCTCTCTACCAAGAAAAAGTAGACACAAACAAAAAAGTCTTTAAAAAAAAAAGTAATACTGTTCTTTTCAATTCATGTTGTCTTCTTATTGTCTGAAAATTGAAATATGACCTCATCATTATTATTATTATTTTTACACATTTTTTTTCAAGATTTTTGTCTTCATCCTTGTTGCTTTTAAACACAACATTTCAAACAAGGTTATTCACACTTCCTCAACAAGAGTAACAAAAATGAAAATAAGAAGAAGCTATTCATTATGTTTTAAATATTGAATTTTCATCAAGATTTCAAACCGACAAAATACCCCCCCTTTTTTCAACTAAGACAAAAGTGTTGTATTAGTTGTAGACTTATGCACATGTGCATAAGTGTTCAAGAATTGAGGAAATGTTATATTGGTGTATTTGTCTTTTTAAATGCCATGTCCCTTAGGCAATCATACAGGTCATATTTTTGTTTGAAAGAGAAAGCCAGAGACCAGCCTTGGATTTGAACTCAGCTCACCGATCCAAATTTCTGCAATATCCAGTTACCTGTCTTGGTCTTCTTATTTCTTGTAATTAGTCTGTTTTTAGTGAATTATTAGTGCTAAGATGAGTTATGGCCTTTGATTAGAGTTTTTAAATCAGACGCCCTTCTGTAAACCAAGGCCCACATGAGGCATTATGGGTTGTTCAGAAAGTTCATGTTCCAACACATTAAATTTATCAAAACATGAAGGTCATATAGCCTGACGTGCTTTTACCGATTGAGCCACATATGAGCGTTTCACTTAGCAAGGTCGATTTTACTGTTTTTAAACTACAATTGCTAACCGAAAAGTTCCTCTGTGGCTCAATTGGTAAAAGCACGTCAGGCTATATGATGGTTCTGTATAGGATACAGGTTTGATTCCTGTCGGAGGATGCATATTTTCTATGAAAATTTCTTGCACATTCAGGCTGGTAAATGTCGCTAATACTGTTTATTATAAACAGAGCATTTACTTAAATATTTGTATCTATAAAAAGAACATATAAACATAAAAAATGTCTTAAAATAATTGTCGAACTTTGTCCATTTCATATATATATATATATATATATATATATAAAGGAAAAACTTAACACATCATTGAAAACAAGGTTATAAGTTATAATTTATTTCAATGGGTAATTTTTAACATCAGTATCATCAGACTGAAATTACAAATGGTTTAAATTTATCCAGAATATTTTAAAAAACAAGATTACAAGAAGTCTAGATGCTTGACGTAGAAAATCCCTTTTCTGGGGATTTATAATATTGAAGATGTACGTGGGGGATGAAGGGTTGCTAGCATTCAACCTGATTTTCATGTGTGGTGGTTGAGAGAACATAATAACAATTAAAACACTAACACATACAAACAAATCCACATATATAAATACATACATATACACATATAAAAGGGAGAAGAGAAAATAAATTAACAGATATTGAAATAAAATGAATGAATATATAATACAAAACATATATGAGGTCTGATCTAAAAATATAGATTTTAGTGGTATAAAAAGAAAACTACACCACTTATCAATTCAGGATTTAATCTCCTTCAAGGGAATCCTCTTCTGAAGCCACACATTTTATCCAGTGTTATATTCCTATAACTCTAGATACATACATAAAACAATCCATAAATTCAGTTAAAAGTAAAAATAAAATTGATTCTTGATAATGGCTAAAATTATTGCTGAAAGCACATGGACATACAAAATATTTGGATAATTTCTATATAATTTACATCCAGAGAAGAAAAAAAATTATAAAAACAAATGAAAAATTAAATAAAACCTTAACCACAGTACCTTGTTAGTCATTTTTAATGTAACTTGCATATATATATATATATATATATATATATATATATATATATATATATATATAATGTTAATTTGAAATACTGATTTGAAGTCAAAATTACTGTTTTTTCAATGGTTTGCTGATAAGGAAGCATTTAAGGCAAGTAGGCTTTGTGGTAGAGGGCTAAATATCAAAGGCAGAGATAAAGCATTAATAGAATTAATATGAGAACGTTTTTTTTTTTTTTAGAGCTAACTCTGGTCTGATGAGTGGTTATATGTATATAGCCATAAAATGCATGGCACAGTGGATAAAGGCATTGGTTAGATCCAGTGACAGAACCCAAAGAGTGTGAGTTCAATACCTGGTTAAGGCAGTGGAGAACTTTCAGAGGGAAATTAGCAGGAGATAACTGATAACTGACATCCATCAAAACATGGCACGTGGAACTAGAACAGTCTACCCCAGTGAGCGAAATAAAGGGTTCAGTTTGACATTCCAACCACCTGAAGAAGGCCGGAGCGTACAACGGCCGAAACGTTGTGATGAATATGGCGACAAAGATGAGGACAATAGTCCGAATAATGTAAATAATGCCTCATCTCAGAAATATAGACAAACATGAGTTAAGTGAAAAAAAATCTTTCTCCATATTAATTGTGTGTGTGTGTGTGTGTGTATATATATATATATAAATATATTTCTTCTATTCATGACCTCACACACACACACACACATATATATATATATATATATATATATATATATATATATATGTATGGTCTGATCAAAAAATATTGAGTCTGGTGCTATAAAAAGAAAACTACAACACACATGAATTTGCCGTTTAATCTCCTTTAAATGAGTCGCCTTCTGAAGTCACACATTTTATCAAGTGTCATTTCTATTGATGGAAATTTTTCTGAAAATCTTTTTTTGGAACATTATGCAACAGCCTCATCATATTCTCTTAGATTTCCTTGGCACCTTAAAATCTTGCTCCTTTTAAGTGGGATTTGATTAATGGAAAGAGGAAAAAGATGCAAGTGGCAAGATTTGGGGGAATGTTGCTCCTGGCCAAAAGCTGCTGCACAAGCCATAGTCACTGATGTAATCTCTGTGGTATGGTGAGATGTCCACACTCTACACATTTTCCTTCCAAGCACTGCTATAAACAAAATGTAAGTGAGCAAGAATGTTATTATTTAGTTTCTATGTGTGACAGAGTTCAAGGTCAATCTCTACCAAGCTGCTTCACTTGTGTACTTTAGCTGCATGAAAAAAGCCATATATGAAGGGGCAAATAAAAAGATCTTACTTTTATTCTCCCTGGGAGGCGTACGACCAACCCTGGTGATATCTTTTGTGTTCTTATTTAGGATTCATGTTATTCTCTTGATCATTGAACCACCGTTGGTTACATTAGTCTCTCTCTCTCTCTCTCTCTCTCTCTCTCTCTCTCTCAATGTTCAAGGGCCAGCTGAACTATATACACTAATATGCTCTCTCACATGACACACAAGGACAAAAAGAAGGAAATTGCCTTCTGCATCCCTACAGACCAACTGAAAGCAGCAATCAGTGAAAAGAATCTGAAAGTTGTTAAAAGAATGGACACATAATATTACATCATTAAACTCCATGTTTATAGAATTGCATGAAAGATGGTAAAAGAAACAAAATGTTGTTTGACACAAGTATGGGGCACCTAGTGAGGATCAAACTCATTACTCAGTAGTAAGTCAATTAGACTAGATTGTTAACTATTACCCCACCCATAGGCACAAATGTTCCATACTGAAAATTAAAAATAGTTATCTTTTATTTTTTTACTTAATAAACTTAATTGCATTTTGGCTGCTCAATATGATGTGCCATAAAAATAGAATTGAAAAATTAATTTTGATTTCAGACCGAGGTTGTTTGCAATTACTTCATACTCATGCCCTTTGCAAAAGGCATAAATCCACTCTTCCCTGTTGCACTGTTCCATTGCTAGCTACACTGGCATGAAAAAAGTTTTGGACCAACTACATAAAATGATTTGACACCTTTATTTTATTAACAAGTTTAAGATTGTTTAGAATTATGTTTTTATCAGTAGTGTCTGTGTACATTGAGGAACGGAAAATCAGTTGTTGCATTTTTATATGTAATATGAGGGCCAACTGGAAAGTTCATAAGCTGACCAAGACATAAATGTAAGCAGACACACAGGTTGATAAACTAAAATACATCTAAGTGTACCAGAATACAACTGTATTGTGATAGACTTGCCTTAAGCTGGGAGAAAAAGTCTATACAAAAAAATATTGGGCTAATGAAAGATCTGAGAGGATAAAGCCATGGCAGTATGAAAGATTTCTAAATAGTAATTATCCCATTTTGCTACTATGAGTGTAAGGTGCCTTGGCAAGTCATTGTAGTTGAACATTAGCTTGCTTTTTTTGTCTAAAATTTCTACTGAACAAAAATGAAGGGCGTGACTTTGAAAGGGGAGATAATTCACTAAGAATTAACAAGGCAGCTGGAAATTTCTCCAAACAGTGTTCAATCGATCCAAAAGACATTTCCTATGACTGGAAGTGTTTTAAGTGCAAAGAAAATTAGAAAACTACAAAAGTAAGACAAGAGAGATGACGGAAAGATTGAGGTGAGTCTTGGTAGGCAATCCAAAATTAACAGCCAGACAAGTGACGAGTGAATGCAGACTTAACAGGGAGACTACAGTTGATAAAGTACACAGAGTATATTATGACAAATCAACTTGAACGGGCATAGAGAAGCTTAAAAATCATTAACTTTGGTATAGAAGATTGAAGTGATCAAAAGAACGTTTAACATGGGATGTTGGAAAGTGATAAAAAAGGATTTTTTAAGGATGAATGCAAAAGAGATCTACATTCAAATGCAAGAGAATATGTAAGAAGAGCAGTGGGAGGAAGAAACAATGCAAGGGTAACGCCAGAAAAGAAGATAAAATTTGGTGGTGTTCATGTAATGGTGTGGGGTTGTATCAAAAGCAATGATAGAAAATAGGGTAAAAGCTGATCAAAACCTAATCAGTGAAAACTATATTCGATTACTAAAGTCTAATCTTCTGTCAAACTATAAAGATGGGAAAATTTTTCAGCATAAATGCTTCTTACCACATATCATGTACAACAAAAAGGTTTCTTGTGGAAGATGATGTTCATCTTTTGGAAGAATGGCCAGAATAATATCCTCATTTCAAGTCCAGTATTTATGGCCTTTTTTCAGCATCCCTGTGTTTAAGATGCATTAACAGAAATCTAGTAAAAGGTTTTCTGGCCCTCAAAGATAATGAAATGATGACTCTTGACTTTGGGTTAAAATGAACAAAAGTAATTTATTTACTAAGGTGACCCAAAAGTTTGGTATGTCAGTATCTATTGACCAGAGTCAAGGTTGGAGTCATGAACCCATTTGGATGAGGGATTCTTCCCTTTGGCTGGTACCATTTGGAAAGGAGGTGGGCACTGCCAGTGACCGTTGGATTATTGAACCAGATTTTTTTTTTCTTAATGTTCCCTCCTTTTAATGAATGAATTTATTTTTTTTTTATTTATTTATTTTTTTTTTGCTGAAATTGATTTTTCTTTTATTTTCAGGTCAGTTTTGCCCTTGGCATTTATGCAGGGATTTATTTGGATCAATATTATTCGGTGAGCTTTTCTTGCTTTCAAAATCTAAATTGAGAAATTTTTAAATTGACTTCTTACCATTTCTCTTGATTTAAACATAGAAGATTGTTTCATGGGAATTTATTCCAAATAGAAAGAACATACGTTAACTCCCCCTCCCCTAAACATTCTTTTTTTTTTTTAACTCTCCCTTGTCCTAGTATAACATTGTTACTTAACCTCTTTAATTATACTTTATAATTAATATTAATAAATTAATATAATAATATAGAAATTTAAAATATTTGTTCACTTTCATAAAAACAATACACATAAAATTAGTAGTTTCTCTCAACGAAATGTTGATGGTTCAAGGGTAAGACTTGAGCTGAATCAGTCGGTTTTGATCCAAAATCATCTACATCTCCCGTTCTTCTTTTTTACATTTCTATATACAACAACATCAGTTCACTTTTCCAACTTAATCTATTGAAATTTGAAGGTTAATATTAATTTTAATGTTATTTTACCTTTTATTTCTATCTTGATTTCACCACTGATTTATTTTTTAAAAATCTATTCGTTATATTACATGAATTATTTTTCTCTTTAATAACGCTTTATGCTAAAAAATAATATGAAAGTTTAAAATGTATGCAGTATTCTAATTCATATTGTAAAGTAAAATTTAGTTAACTATAATTAGTATGACAATATAGATTTAAAATTGGTTTAGTATTCTAATCTATATGAGAAAGTCTGTTTTATACATCTCCTGAATAATTGTCTCCAAGCACAAGAAGTTTTTGTCTTAGAAGCATTAACCTAATCCTTCTATGTTAACCGTTAAAATTCAAATCTTATGATTCAATGGAATACAATTGGTTGAATTTATCCCTTCTTAGTTTATCTCACCTCCCTCCCCATTATTTTTTCTCAACATTTCTTTCCTTTTCTTGGCCTTTTTTTTCTTAATTCTCTTCTCTCTCTCTTGCTGTTATTAATCACTTAGCTTTCTTTCTTTCCCCACATGTAAATTCTTTTTCACCTTTTATGGCAAACTTTCCAATAACAGAAGTGGAAGATGTGTTTCGTTAACTGCATTTCAGAATAAAATATTTCAGTAGGACTGTGATTTTCCATCTGATGAAACGTTAAAACAAGATGTACAGTTTTGTAGTGGTTATGTGCCTTTTCTAATGTAAGACTGCATAATAAATATTTATTGCTCTACTTTACTGAGCCCTGTTTCAAATGAATGTTTTGAATGCTGAAATCTTACTCTTCATTCTTTTACATTTGTGTATATATATATATATATATATATATATATGAGAGAGCGATACATGCTTAAACATTTTTGCTTAGTTCAGGCAATCTGGGCTTCGAGCACTTTGAGTAGGTAAGTTTATCTTCAGGCCTTTACTCTCTTTCATCTTTCAGTATTGTTTTTATTCGAGGTTCCATCTAGAGTTTTAGGTTTTGGCAAATTGTCCATTGGTTCCATCTACAGTTTTGGTTTTTCTTTAATATATATATATATATATATATATATATGTGTGTGTGTGTGTGTGTGTATATATATATATATATATATATATATATATATAAATAATTATTTGCTTTACTAAGTCCTACCTCATTATATCACAAGTTACATAAAAATGTTAATTTTTGATTTATCTTATTTCTGCTGCATATAAGTAAGCATCAAAGACAAAAAAAGGCCTCAAGTGACATTTGAACCTGGATCCCTTTTGCTTGGGAGACTAGCTTTCTGTGACAACACATTTACCAGTTTAGCTACAAAAACTTTACTGGCAGACACTGCTCAAATAAAGCATATTTTGCATCGACACCATTGTTTTAATCTTCAGTAAATTTTGCCAAAGTTGCTTTATTTTGATCCCTAAAATCCAAAATAGAATTATTAGAAAAAACAAAACAATTGTGATTTATGAAGTGATCTTGATTCTTTTTTCTTTTTGTTCTCAGCTCCCAAAGATTGTTGGCCCGATGGATTTGTATGATAAAATAAAAGATGAGATGGAGAAACACAGAAAGAATAATCCTGGTCCTAGCAAAGATGACAGTTGATCTTCAATTCTCTTGTGATTTGCCTTTTGATTTTTAACCAATTTACAGTTATCAGTCATGACTAATAAAAAAAAACATTCATGTTTGAGGCTTTTTCTTTTTTTCTTTACTTTTTTTTGGAATGAAAAAAATTGCAGCTTCTTTATCAGTAAGTTACCTTCTCCACAATTCAGAATTATCTTACAACTAAATGGCTGCCAACCAAGACTACAGAGTCAAGGTCTACCCTGTTATTTAATCAATAGTGGGAAAGGGAAGAGATGAATATGTAAACAAATTCTCACACACTTGAATTATTTGTCCTTAATCCTTTAGTCATCATCTAATGTTAATCTTATTTAATCTTGTATCAGTGAAATCCTCCTTGTGATCCTGCTGCCACAGAGTTAATAGCTTTCATTGAGGTTGAACTCATAATCACCATATTACTCTATACACTTAAACAACACTTTTATCCACTAGGCCATTGTCCCATAAGGCAATCAATTATGACACACTTGAAACCAAGTCTTTTATTTCCTAATCAGTTCTACATAATGTTCATTATTTTGTTTGGTCTGCTCTGGAGTTGATTAGAGATTTTATTTTAATTGCCTCATTTCAATATATTGCCTACTCTTGGTTATTCTAACTTCCTTATTTACAGATGAGTGATCACACATGATCAGCTATACCAGTTTTCATAGTTTCTTCTCCAAGCTTAACCTTCAGAGGATATTCCCTGCCACAACTACATGGAATTATATACACGCAATACAGAAATGTTTAACCCTCATGCTCCCCCACCCCCAAAAACAATTTTTCACCTGACACTGCTATTATTTTAACTACCTCAACACCTTAGCAATGTTTGTTTTAAAAAATGATGATTAGAATTATAACAAAACCTAAACATATGATGAAAGTGAATTTATACATTTTCTTTGTTCTTGAGAATTGACAACAAAAATAATAAACTCTATTTATTTATTAGATTCTTTATTGGAATGATTTGGCAAAACATTGGCTAATTGCACTTTGAACTTTATAAAATGGTAAATAATAAGGATTTCCTTATTGTCTGTTCACATATTTTTTTTTATAATTTAGTAAATTTTTATGAATTAAATTTTTTTTTCATATTTATTTGTTTATAAATTGGTGTTAAATGTTAAATCTTGCATTACTTTTAATTGTATTAGTTTTTAGAATGTTGTAAATATAAAATTATTTTTGCAAGTAAACAATCTAATAAGTAGTGTTTATTATTTTGTAAATTCTGAAGAACAAAAAAAAATGTATAAATTCACTTTCATCATTTTTACGTTTTATTAGAATTCTAATTATCACTTTTTAAAACAACAAAATTTGCCGAGATTGGAAAGTAGTTAAAATAATAGCAGTGTCAAGGGAAAAACAATCCTTTTAATACTACATTTTTTGTGGGCACAAAGGTTAAACTGTTTTTGCATGTTGTCCAGATGCATGGATCACAAATGCTCTGGATGCTTGTCAGCTCTGTTGTAAGGTTGGCAAAATGTAGCAGTTTTCCAAAAACTGGCTTCCAGTAGCAAACATACACAGGAAGATGGCACTGGACTGATCAGACAGTGATACTTCTAATAAAGTGGAAACAGTAAACATGTCAAGACAAATTACGACCATTATGAACAGTTGAACGAGAATGTATATGTGTGGATTGAATAAAGTTTGGTTTCAAAATTCTCAAGTATTACAAAACGCCGGAGAATAGTTTTCTTTTGATAAAGCCATTAAGATGCAAAGGGTTATTTTGGTGGTTAAATTTCAGTGCAATCTTTTAGAGAAATCAGGCAATGATCAGAGAATTTTATTTAATGACTGACAACCCTGAAAAATGACATGGCTCTACTTAAACAAACTTGTACACTCATAAAAAAATATAGAAGTTTTTTTTTTTTTTTTTTTTTTTGGGGGGGAATAAATTTTATACATTGGCATTCATTAGACCTTCTAAAAGGCACAACAGATGAGTGTATTATACTGGTGTTTTGTAAGAGTGTGTTGTAGATAGAGATTGATAGGTCTGTGTGGGTGTATTTAAATGGGTCTGAGAGGTGCCAAGTCTTTTTAGGAAGGATGTAGTTGTATGTCCAATACAATTATTATTCATGAATTTGTTTTTGTATGGAACAGGTTCATAAGAGGCATGCATATTCATAAATAATGTTGGTCCTATAGACTATAGTTTGCATCTTGTGGGTGAGTTGTTATTGTTGATGGTGAGGTTGAGTGTTTGGAATTTTTTATAATAAATAATTGACTGAATCTTCTTGTTCTGGTTGAGTATTTGTTGGAAATGTTTTTTAAGGGTAAATCCATCTTATTTTTAACAAGTACTTGATTTTTATAGAAAAGGTTAATATTATTGATTTTTTCTTTCTATTCAGTCTTACTGTTGCTTATTTTAGAGCGAAATATTTTAAGTTGATTATCTATAAGGTGGTTGGGGAAACTGTTATTGATGAGTGTCTGTTTAATGTTTGTAAGTTCTTTAAAGAATAACGGATGAGAGGATGAATTCTCATGCACTCTACACAAGGAAATTTTTTATGACAAGTATTTTGTATCTAAGGACATTCACTAATAAAATTAAGACAACAAGCATTTTTAATTGTCTTTTTTTATATAAGAAAGTTTTGAATATATTGGTTTTTTATATATATAATATATATATCTATAAAAGGCAGGATGTGTGTGTGTGCAACGAATGCACGGCCACAATTTTCAATGAATTTGCACCAAAATTTACATGCACATGCTCCAAGTTAGCAGGAAGGCCAAGACTGACTTTGCATTTCCCAACTCCCATCGATAGTGGAAATAATAGATTTTTTCATGCTTCTACGGCAGATTTCATGTAGTTTGCGGTCATTTTCTACTGGCCAGAGTGAGAGCCTATAGCTGGCTGCTACGAATAGGCAGGAAGATTCTATTGGCCAGCATAAGAGCCAACAGCTGACTGACACGAATGTTAACTAGCATGCAAAAAAAAAAAATCGATAGTTGCATTCATCACAAATGGGAAAAATTTAAATCTGCATGGCACTTTATTCCAATTGGCTCATTCGCTTGCTTAAACTCAACATTGATTCTGATTCCGCAGAACTGGGTTGGGTGTGAAAAAGTATTTAACATTCTTTTTTCATTCGGTTTTTCCAGTTAGGAGTCCTTTTTTAAAGCTGATTGTTTTGTGTTCATTTTGTTTAGTTCTTTTTTCGTAACAGATTTAATGTTTAGTATACAGCTAAGAAAAAATTCGCAGTGTGAGATAGGCAAGAAGTAAGGCATGTAGCAACATCAGCACGGCGAAGGGCACTACTTTAAAGGCAAGGAAGGGCAAAAATATTTTAAGTCAAGTGATAGCTTGATTGCTGTATGAGTTGTACGATTTTTGAATCAAGCACGGGCAACGCTTGGTCCATGGTCCATATATATATATATATATATATATATATATAGCTTTTGAATTTGTAGGTCTGCTGAATTGGATCGGGATTACGATTGCAATATAATAAATTATAACTATGGAATATTAGTGTTTGAGCCTTATATATATATATATATATAATAATTGGACATACAACTACATCCTTACCAGAAAGACTTGGCACTTCTTAGACCCATTTAAATAAACCCACACAGGCCTATCAATCTCCATCCACAACAGACTCTTAGAAATAAGAACAGGCACTTTAATCTTAAGCAGGACGCATATATAAAATATATATAAAAAGGAAAACTTAGCCGACATGTTTCATTCTCTGAGGGACTTTATCAAGACAAAGGTAAAGATTTTATTTTGTGACAATTATTTATATACAAGAGCAAAAATGTTATTGATTTTTCAAATTTTTTGGTATAGGAATGCTCATAAATATTTATCAGGTTAATGGAAAAGTCAGGTAAGTTATGGAAGACAAGAAATGATACAATTTAATGTTTAATAAACAAAAGGAAGTGATTTTTTTTATATATGCAAATGAGTATTTAAATTATTTTACTTTGTGATTAATTTATGTTATATATTTTTAAAAATAAGGAAGTTTAATATGATTTAACTGTTTTCTTTCAATTTTTTTAATATTTTTGTTGTCATGAATCTTGGCTTAAGAAAGTAGTAATTCTTTCAGAAACTCAGATATTGGAAAAAACAATCCAAGTTGCAGATTTATAGTTAGATTCAACAGCAGCACTCTTGAGAATTTTCCTTCTAAATAAGTCACTTTCACTCTTAATAAGTGTGGCATTCTTTAGATCAAATTTGTGGTTGAATTTATTCCTTATGCATTGGATAAATTGTAGTGTATATATATATATATATATATATATAAATAATAAATAAATAAAAAAGAAAGAACAGTAAGATATAAAATCCGGTGTTCTTATAGATATTTTTATTTTTACAAAAATAGTGCTCAATGTAAATTTACAGAGCATTAATATTATAAATTAATTGATTTAAAATATGGTTTTTTTTTCTACACAGTTCCAACCATGTTTCAAAAATATATATATATATATATATATATATATATATACACACACATATATATAAAGAAATATATTTTTAGGGTGTGCTATAATTATGGGATAAAGTACTCAATATCAGAGATAAAGCGTATGTAAATATAAAAATATACAAGTGAACATTGAAGTCAACACTCAGAGGCAACAGGCTGTTTCATGCTAGACACAATCGTCAGGCTACCTGACAATTGCGTCTAGCATGAAAGAGCCTGTCACCTCTGAGTGTTGACTTCAATGTTCACCTTTATATATATATATATATATATATATATATGTGTGGCCTCTTGTACTTGGGTATGCCTGTTAGGGTAGCTAACCAATTTCTGTTGTAGATGACTGCTCAGGTAGATTTGTGTTTGTTTGACAAAGCCCACCTGTAACTATGCCTAATGAACCTTAGTTACAGTTTCTGGGAGAGAGCACATCATTTGGTGTGATCAGCATTTTGAACAAGGCCAGTACACAAATACTCGGTCATGATGACTTGTGACCTTGTGCTAGCACAACCGTGTATCTCCTCTGATCGGTTCTCTCTCAACAATTTTACTCACAACCTTGGATTTTAGGCACTTTCCAAAGGTACCACATGCTGAGATCACCTCTCCTGGCTGGTATCATCAAGAAGTCACCTTCCCCCAATAAATCAACCCTGGTGATATTTCATACCCTCGGTCTAATGGTTGGAAAGTAAACGTTCTAGCCATTAAGCCAACTGAGTATGCTATATATTAAAAAGAATGATGAGATTATTCACAGACCTGTGCGTCCTGCTCAGGATTAAAGTACCTGTTCTTGACATTTTGTCTGGGATCTTGGTGGAAATTTTATGCATTCCAAAGAGAGTGGGTGAAGAGAGAGAGAGACACACACACACACAGTGTGTGTTCACAAAGTTTTGCCTGCTTTTAGTAAAAATTATTAATCATTCAGAGTAATTAAACAAAATACTGACTTTAAAGTGAGTTGAGTTAATTTAATGTCACTTCAACTCTTGTTGAGTGCATTAACATCATATAGAAGTCTAAAAGAACTAAATCAGAAAAGATTAATAGAAATGTAAATCTAGATCCAGTTTACACTGGAATCAAAAAAGGTTTATTATTATTCTCTTTAGTACCTCAATTGTGAAATTTAAGAGCAGTACTAGATTGGCAGTTAGGTCTCATCATTTTGCTGTTAAAAGTGCTAAGTATAAATTCTATGCTAATAGTTTCTCCTCTCACCATTTTGATTATGGAATTCCCTTCCAGCTTCTTGCTTTCCTGTCAACTATGATCTTCATAAATTTAAATCCAACAACAATAGTCATCTTCTTTTCTTTTTTCTCTTCAATAACATTTTCTTTCAGTCTCAGTAACCCCTAGCATCTTAGTAGCTTTATTGCCTTTCTTTGGGTGGGGGAATGATTAAGAAAAAAAAAAAAAGGTAGACAACTGTATACATTGCATAAGAGTCAAAAGGATAGACATTGTTCAGGTTCACACAGATTCAGGATCTACAGGTATTCAACTGCAAGGTGGGCCCCTTTTTTTAAGGGAAGGCGTTATTTTACTACAGAGGATTGTAGTTGGTATAAGCCCCACCAACAGAGTTGTTTAAATTTTTGTCATGTATAAAAAAAATATTCTGATAGGAGTTTCTAATTTTACAGAAAAAATCGTGCAAAAATTTCTATAGATTATGAATTTCAGGTAAGCAAAATGTATAAAGTCATTTCATTCTTTTTAAGAATTAAGCATGTCTGAAAAAAAATGAAATGTAAAAAAAGATTACCAGATAAGTAGTTTTCATTTTCTGTCAATTCGTTTAGAATTAAAATCACTTCATTTCTAGAATCTGTTGACATTTCTCATACAAAAAATAAATAAATAAAAATAACAAACCCATATTGAATTTAACAAGTTTTTCTTTTACAAAATATAATTTTTCCTTTTTTGAAAATGTGAAAAGCAAAAAGTCCCTAGACAAAATGTTATATTTCTTATATTATTTTTAATTTTATATGTAACTTCAAATGTTATTACTGGACACTTATTTGGAATAGATGCTACAATTTTATTTCTTAAACAGTGCATATTATGGCTGTATATCGTGTATCATTTGAGAAATCTTATTAAAGCAATTACGTCCTCTACAAGGGATTGAACCTGCACCTCTATTTGTAGAAGAAAACACTGTACCACTCAATCACAAAAGACATCACAGTAAGCAAGAATCTATTTACCCTTAAGTTATATAAATATATATTTTCTATATTTGTTTTTAGTTTATGGCTGAGACTTTTATCTTTAATATTGAAGAAAGACCAATAGTATTTGTGTGTTTATTGTGCTCAGCTAAAGAAAAAACAATTTTAGATGAAGGAGAACAAAGATTCATTATGTGTTTCTTCCTAAAAACATTTTTTCCTCTCCTGAAAAAAAAAAAACATTCTCATGCAAGAACATTATGCAAAGGCAGAAGATTTCTTCAATTCATTGCGGTTTTACTTTTTTTTTTGATCTTCACAGTGTTGAACAAGGAAAAATCATAAAAAAAATTCAGATAGAAACTATTTGATTAAAATAAATTCTGTATTGAGAATAGAGGACAGTATATAAAATTTGCTCAGGGACTTTGTGCCCACAATGTGTTGTACAATATTACATTATTACAATATTGTTGATCAGTTTTAAAAAAAAATGGTAGGTGTTTCTTTTAAATACATATCAACGTTTGGATTTAGAAATTTTTGCATGACGTTTCTTTACATGTTTTGGTATTTTTTCAGCTCTGGCTTTTTGCTTGGCTTCTTTAACCAGTTTTTTGCGATTTTTCCGACTGTTTGGAGATTCATTCCTTGGACGAACATGCAGGTTATCACTTCCCTTAGTAATATCCTCCTCCTCTTCCTTCGTCTCCTCTTCTTCGTCGCTTTCATTTGATTCAATATCAGAGGAGGAATCTGATTTCAAACTCTCATCGCAGTGAGTTGTTAGTTCTTTTTCCAATAAAAGTGGAGTAACTCGAGGACCAGATAAATCTGGTTTCTGACCGACTACCGTTTGATAAAATACTTGTTCAGTGTCGCCCTTGTTAGCATTGAGTATATCCCTTTCGAAATTTGCGACGTCATCGAGATTTCGCGGAATAAAAACCTTCTTAAAGACTTCTTCGTCTATTTTATCCTGTTCGGTGATCTCCTCCAACGTGCGACCAGAAGTTATTTCCATCGCTTTATCCAAATAATCGTCGATATTTTCCTCGTTGATGGAACAGTCAGTGACAAAATCAAAAAGTTCTTTGACCGTAAGGCCACAAACGGAGTTTTTGCGGAAGAAGTTGGTGATGTTGGTGCAGTCCTTCCGAAGGAAGAACAATGCATTTGGATGATCATGTTCTACAGCTTGCGACACATCAATAATATTTAATTTTCCGCCGTGAAAGATAATATTAAACTCGCTAAGATCAGCGTGCACGAGTTTACATACGTGGTACAGTGTTCTCATCATGAGTATGCAATCAAGATACAACTCACGCGCTTTCGATTCCGACAGTTCAACCTCGTGTAATAAAGGGGATGGCCATCCGTCTGTCCCGATAAACTCCATCAAAAGAACGTGGCTTCGTAATAAATAAGGCTCTGGACATTTGATACCAGATTGGTGGATACGAATAAGGTTCCTCATCTCTTTTTCTGCCCAAGTTTGAACCATTTTCCTCGGGTTTCGCTTGCAATAGCCATGTCGAAAACGAAATTCGCCTGTAACGTATTTATCTCGATCTTTAAATACGAGAATGGATGTTTTGAAAACCTTAATGGCCACATCTCTGTTGTTTTTGTCAGTTGCGTGGTAGACGTTAGCTTCTTTTCCTGTGCTGATGCAACCATTAACGCTAGTGATAAAGCCTTTGCTCATCAATTTAAATATAATCATATAAGTACGAGGATCGAGGGCTTGTTCTGTGGTAGCCCGGTCTGATTTATCTTTGCCACGCATCTCTTTCGCTTGCATTTTCCGACAACTACCTGTCCCCAAAACGAAACTGCTACTATTTTTGGTTGTGGGTCCTTCATATAGTGAAGTCGACACTTTGTTAGCAAACATAGACTGAAGGACTTTTTTGCTTGGTTGAAACCCGGGTCCACCCGATTTTGTGGATATTGCATTATTGTTGTTATTGTTAGACGTGTTCGGAGCTACATTTCTTACAACTCCTGAACGAAAAGTATTGTATTTCTTTGTAAAATCACGGGTTTCGAACCCCCAATCGTAGCAGTCATCGTCGTCATAATCATCATCGCTATTTTCAGAATCAAAAGTTTCAATTCTCGAATTTGGTTCAACTTGAAATGGTGCATCTACATCTTTAGCACATTTTGTTTTCGAACAATCAGCATCGTCAAGTGACGATTTTAGGCTTGAAATTTCAATTTCGGCATCGTCAAACTGTCCGTCAGCCATAGATAATCAATAGTTCTTAAATGAAAATAAATATTAAACCAAAATCTTACCGAAATTCATTCATTAATCACTCCCATCAATTGCGACTTATCTCGGAAATAAAAGCACGTGTACAACTTTCTTTACACCGGATTTTGTGTATAGCCTTCTGGGTAGTTGACAAGAATATATATTTTTAATAATTTCTATTTAAAAAAACACCTTAATACTATCAATTTAATTTATCTAAATTATTTTACATAGAAATTATTGTAATTTCGATTAAAAAATATAATTAAATCAACTATAACGGTGATCGAAGCGATTCTGTCCGTGTCTAAACAAGATCCGATTAAAACGCTTCGTCAGTATTTAATTCACGAATAAATTAGCACAAAAGTATTTTCAAATTTAAATAAAAACAAATATTACAAAAAAATACACGTGTAAGTTAAAATTTCATTAAAAAAGAAGTATTTAGTGATTTAAAACCTCATCTGTTAATTCTCAGCACAAGTTTTCCTTAAAAATAGTAGAGTTGCCTCCCTTGATTTAATAATAACTGAACAAGTTTTTTTTACCAACTGCCGTATTTATGATGCAATATATAAAGATATTAGCGTTACTAGACATTTAGGATCATTCTTGCCATTTGTGCAACTACTTTTTTTGGTGTGGGGGATAATTTTTATAGATTAACATTTAACAATCTTTATTCTTTCCTTGGGTCATCAGAATATAAAAATATTGATTTTGTTAAAAAAGGTTTACAATCGGGGGCCACAATTCTCAAGTTAAAAATAAAATTTATCGTTTTTATTCAAATATATATATATATATATATATATATATATATATATATATATATATATTCATCCCCTTCGTGCGGATGCTTCTTGGTTCCTTTTTCTCTAAGAAAAAGCTTTCCTTAAATGAAGCAAGATTGTTTGAGTACGAATTCAAGGTTCATGTAAAAAATCAACCAAAAAAACAAAATTATTTTCCTGAATTTTTAGTGAATTATAATCTTTTTTTCTTTGTGATTGTACTCCAGATCATTTTAAAAACCCATTATAAGCGGACCCAACATCACTAAGAAGAGCGTAGAGAACCTTCTCGTTCAATCTTTGGATGATTGCTTTTTGATCTATCAGGAAAAAATTCTACAAATTAATGAAATTCTTCAAAATTTCTTTCAATTCTTCCAAAGAGCCATTATTGATGAAGGAAGAAGCACTCAGCCGCGGTTATTTTCTTTTTTTTTTTACTACAAACAAGCAATGTTTCATCAATCTCTACTATTTTGTCTGGACCTCCAATTTTATCACTATTGTCTTTTTTTTATCAGTAAAATAGAAGCACCCATCCCTACGAAATCTGAACCCGTCAACTACTATTTGCCTTCAGTAACTGTAGCCATTTAAAATAAAAATAAAAGGATTTTAGGATTTTAACAAAATTACATTCATTTTTTTTGCATGCGAATTATGTCCCTTGTTTTATGGCCCGATTCTAGATTTTTACCAATTTTTAAAATCATTTTAGAAGGTAAAGACTGTTCATAATATCGATACAACGATCACTGACTGTTAAAATCCGTTAACTCCTTGATGACCACAAATATTAAGTTTGAAACTGTGTTTATGTTATTGATATCTGCGTACGAAAGCAGATTTTTATTATTAATTTTATAAAAAGATATTTCTCATAAAGAAAAGAAAAATGTTATTTCCAACACAATTACATACCCACATACATAGTATATTAAAACATCTATTGTCTATTGGTTAGAAATTAAAATGATTATGTGAAATATCTGACCAATCAGAGAAGACTAAGAAACCTTATTTTTCTCGAGCTGACTTTCAGGAAATAATTTCTTGTAAAAACCCATAGATTTTGATTTTCAGCGAGCAGAAAGGCAGCTGTTCCCAAGGCAAACACAAAAGAAGACATGGCTACCCATTCCAAGTGTTGAAAGAACCGTTTTGACGACTTCAAACGAATCAGATACAACATCAGGTCAGCGAACCATTGCTAACAATAAAAGTCTTTTTTTTTTCAACCACATCTTTTTTCCATGGACTAACTATTTAAGTCTGTTATAGACAAGCGTATGGTTGAAAGAAAGAAATACAGCAACAGCAGAAATAGATTTACGTGGTTTATTTCAACAGGAACGTGTGGGTTTGGGACAGCAACCTTGTGGTAAAGTTCATAAGCCGGCTTCGGATCTGGGTCAATCTCTCATAGTAGTTCACACATGTTGACGGTGGTTGATGCTCTCCTGCTGCTGATCGCTCGGCCTGACCGTGACAGTCTGTTTTGCGGCCACCTGTGGACTGCTTGTTGAACTTCCGTGTGACCCCTTTTATAGCGTTTTTATGGCTTAACAGGCTCGAGAAACGAAGCGAGTATAATTAGGAGGGAAGCATTTTTATTGAACAATTCGCAAATACGCTTTTAAGTAGGCGCCCAAGGGGGTCGTCAGTGATGTTTTTGACTTGGTTCATCAGCGAGTTTCGGGTCTTTCAACATCATACTCCCCATCACCAAATCGACCCAATCAGGGGAGATCAACCTCTGATTCCCCCTTTTAATTAAACGCTAACAGCCACTCTGGCCTTTTTAATGATTAAGAGGAAGAAAGACCACATATTCCGCGCATCCGATTGGATGTTTGTAACAACCAATCCGCTGCGCGAACTATTATTTTAAATGACCCGCGGTGGGGACTGGTTTCTTTTCTTATTTTGATGGATTGCAGTTTCGATGGATAACCGAGGAGGTAATCTTAATCTTCCTAAATCTTCTCCTTAAGTATTGTATGATTTAATTCTTTGCCGTTTTTATTTTATTTGTACTTTTTCCTTTCTTTTGGCGGGGATACTTAAACTCAACCCTATTATCTTATCGTTTAGACTGTATCTTGCATGTTAACAATATATATATTTCACGTCTATACAAAAATGAAATTAAAAAAAAGAAATAAATAACATTACAGTAAGCACTGTAATATTCCTTAATATTGATTATATACAAATTTGAAGTCGTTAAATATAATAGACGACGAAATGATCTTGAAGTAAATCTATTATTAACGAAGCTTCATATTGTATTTATATGTATGTATCGCTTGAAACCGCTGACAATTAAACTAATAAAATAAAAATAATATAAAAACAAATATATATATGGTAATGATCGAGGGAAAAAACATTATAAATACACTATATACGTGGTTATGTTTCCGATTTAAAATATATAAAAATGCGACATGTTCGTATAAATGTGAAATTGAAGAAGACAAAAGGTCTTATGTTACGTTCGAAAAAAAAAAAAAAGACAAAAGGTCTTGCGTTCGAATAAAAAAAAAAAAAGAAAAAAAAGGGAATAATGGACAATGTCTTAAGAGATGTGTCGAGCCGAAACCACTAAAAAGTTAAATTGTAACTTAAAAAAATAACTTAAAACGTCCTGCGTATAACATGGATTTAACATAAAAACAACATATTTACAAATTTACAAATAACACAATTTACGAATTGACTAAATCTATTCTTTGGCTGTACTTGTACATATCAATTCGTATATTTACACATTTACTCAAAAACAAAAAAAAAAAATAAATAAATAAAATAAAATAAGTAAGTAAAATAAAAATAAGTTAGAATAAAAAATAATAAAAATTTTACAATAATGCCATGTTGCAATTATATTAATAATATTTACAAATTTGCCCGGTTTGATGATTGTTTGTTACATTGATGACCATGGGCTATCACGCTTAATCCATAACCATTTTGCTGTCCTTTCTGCTGTATTAGTTATAGTCTGGATCGCCTTTCTTTTGTTAGCACCTACTACGCCAATGTCCGTTAGAGCTTTGCATAGGGACCTTGCAGCGAAACCCCTTACACCTACTTCGATTGGCGAACAACTTGATTTCCACCCGTTGTTTTTGCAGCTCGCTATTAATTCATCATATTTTAACATCTTCCGTTCGTCGGCTTCTTCTGCATGCTCTTCCCAAGGCAATTGTCAGTTCCCACATTATTACTTTCTTAATGCTATTAGAGAAGAATACTTAATAATGGGCGTAAAGATGTTTGCACAATGTGGTCCGGGAATTTTAGTCTTTTCCCTAAGTCGACCCTTAATTCCCAGTCTGTTGCCAGTGACAGAGTATTTGCTATATTCTTTTGCTTTTTGGGGGGTTTCTCACCAGCTCTATGGAATTCTATGGCTCTTTTATGTGTTTAAAGTATTGGTGCTGATGGCCATGCTAACTATTTTTGCTATCTCTTTTAGAATTTCATCATGCCTCCATCTATACCGGCCTTCCGCTAGTGCTGTCTTACAGCTACTTAAAATATGTTTTAGACTTCCTGGACGCGAGCACAAATGGCATAGTGGTGATTCTGTTTCATACCATCGATGGGGGTTGGTAGGACTGGGAAGGGTGTCATATACAGCCTGGATCAGGAAATTTATGTTGATGTTATTGCTCCATATATCCGACCATTTGATTTTCCTGTAAATCATGGATTCCCAATTGGTCCACGCACCTTGTTGCCGTAGTCCTACCATCTTTGCCACCCTTTTCTCCTCCTCGCCCTTGCGTACTTCTTCTTGTTATTAAACGGTTCTTTTCTTTACCTTTGGCTCTGTCCACTCGGATGGTAGGAAAGAACCCTAGGCCAGCTCGTCCAGTAGCTACGGCGCCTAATATGGCCTTTTCGTGGAGCTTTTCTTTAGCGACACGCAATGCGTCCTCTGCTCTCCATTTTCTTCCTGAGTAGACTTCAATGCCTGCTCCAGCCACCTTTGGGTCTTTGGATAACTCATACTGCGTTATTGCTCTAATTTTGGTGACTTTGTATTCCTCTACTAGACTTCTGAAAGGAGGTTGCAGAGCATTTGTGTTGCCGTATAGAGCAGCACTGGTCAAACTCTTCGGTAGGCCTAACCATCTTCGTAGTCGTGTGCTGATTCTTTTTTCTAATTGTTCTATATGAGATGTTGTAAATTCGTAGACAGTGGCCATAAGATTTTAGGGAGAATGGCATGCTGATAAATCCAGGCTTTGAATCGGCCTGGCAAGCCGGATTTGTCAACTCTCTTTAACCAAGTTTCTAGTTTGTGTTTTGTTTCTTTAATTGCTGTTGCATCTTTTAGAGAGTGATCTATACGTTTTCCAAGGATTTTTACGGGCTTTTCCCTAATTGTTGGTATGTTTCCCCCAGATAGTCTGAATCGCTCCTTATCTAATATTTTACCTTTCCTTAGAACGAGTGACCTTGATTTCGCGGGGTTGAAATTCATTCGGGCCCATGTGATCTGCTTTTCAATCCCACTTAGCAGCCATCTCGCGCCAATAACGGATGTCGTTGTTATTGTCATGTCACCCACGTAGGCTCTTATAGGAGGTTGCCTTAATCCTGATCTAGTGACCGACCCTTTACATTCTGTTTCTGCCGCTTTAATTAACATGTTCATGGCTAGACAGAAGAGGGTCGCTGATAGTGTACATCCCGTTATGATGCCTTTCTCTAATTTATGCCATGCCGACGCTGTATTTCCTGATAACGTTCTCATTTGGAAGTTATTGTAGAAGTTATTATTATGTTTTATTAAAATAGAGCACTTAAAATATTATTTTATTTTTCGACCGGAACACGTGTGTCGGGAACATTTGTAAAGAAAGATAATGGTCATTTTGTGACGGGGCTTTGTCCCGTTCACATCCGGTTCTCGCTCTTGAGTATTTGCCTGTAAATCAGCCGAGATATGTCTTATTTTATTTTATAACAAGTCTTTTCTGAACTACACCTTTTTCTGTGTATAAACTACCAAAAGACCTTAAATCAACTAAAGACTATTATATTTACTCCTTTTTTTAAATTCCTTTGAATTCATGTTTATAAATACGAATTATTTATTTAACAGGCGTACAAATACAAATACAGGCGTATTACAAATACAAATTATTTATTTAACAGGCATGTTCAGTTTTATTTTGTTGTTTGGAATTCGGACATTCATATTTTTAATATAAAAAAACCTGGACAACAGAATTTCCTACAGAACACACACACACACACACACACACATGTATATAAAATGGAAAGTCTTGAAGATTTTATTTTAGTTTTAATTTCAAGTTGATAGATTAAATTTAATTGCAATAAGCAAAAAAAATTGCTATATTTCAAAGAGAATTTAAATTGATTGAAATATTTGTTCTGATTAACAGTAAAATCAATGAGTTGTCAAATCTGTCAATACAACACAATTCTCTTTATTAAAAATCTCTCAAAAATAAAATATGCCTTTCTGAAACATCATTTGAGAAAAATTATCTGATTTAAGTTTAATTAATCTGCATTGAAACAAATATTATTTACATTTTTATTTAAAATACAGCATTTTTTAACACAGAGGTGGATGGTTTTATAAAGTGATGCAGGTTTATTAACAGTCTGATGTTTAGTAAATTTAAATGTGGGGGAAACAATTGCAATAAAATTACCTTAACAAACGCTTTTCATATAATATTTTAACTATCAGTTATTTTAAAAATTTAAACTATTTTAAGCATTTTATTGAATTTTATGTAGTTTGGCTTTATAGTTTTATAATGCTTGTTCAGGAAATATTAGAAAATTACCAATAAATTGATAATATTATTGATCCTTTTAATATCAACTCTAAAAAAGGTGATGATGAGATGTTTAAGACCAATATGATCTTACAAGTTGTTTATTCAGATGAAAATGTCACCATTGTCGATCATAACCAATGCTCTCTCTAACAATAAAATAAATGGCTTTCAATATTTCATGGAACCTTGTGCAGTCAAATTAATGACCAATGATGGCAAAAGTACATCAAAATTAGTTGTGCAATATAAAACACTATGCCAGATATTTTTACCAAGTTCTTGATTGTGAAAACTACGCTAACATGTAGTGAAAGAGATAATCAGCTACCTCGAAAAAGAGTTCGTGTTTTGTGTGCAATCTGCCGAAGAAAAATTACCAAAATTAGTTAGCAAAAATCTGCTTTAAGGACCAGAATCTATGCTAATCTTCTTCCCCCACCTGAATGGCGTGACCAATCAGAAAGATCTCTCGGGGAACAAAAGATGTTGTTTTTCGCTTATGTGCGAGATTTGGGATTTTCTGTGCTTGGTGGACGAACACGCGTTTTTGCTGGTGAGAAGTGAAGGTTGGATGTGTGACCCCATTTTGTCATTTCTACGTTGCCTGTTGGACTGTTACGACGGACTATCGTTTGAACTGTGATTTGGCTACAAGTGTTGCAGTTGAGAGACAAGAAATCTATTGGAGACGTTTATTGCTACTATAAGTTGACAAACGTTTTTTTTCTCTTTTCTTTACAACTACATGACACCACTCGCGTTTACACCCATTTGTTCAGTTACAGATAAGAATTGAAGAATCATCACATCAAAACCTTTGCTGATTACTGCAAAAAGGTAATTACAGAAAATGTGCAAATTGGCCAATGGTCACAGTGAACATCACTGGTGGGGTACAGCGTACCCGGATTAAAAGGAGAATTTAATACGGGATACCCTGCCCACAAAATACAACGCAAATTTCAAGAAAAGACAACACGATAAGGAACGTTTGTAGATATTAGAACATTGTATATTTAATGTCATTCATGCAGGATAAACAAATTTGTATATTTTTATATCTTGTTGAATAGAGTAAAAAAGATTAATGCTTTAGTTCGTTTAAGTAAACGTGATTTGAACAAAAAAATGTCTATGTGTTCGCTGTCTTTCAACAGAGTAGTAGAGTAATGTCTGTTTCTTTTGTTTTTGTGTATCCGCCGAGTAGGTGGAAAGGAAAAGGGGCGATCAATTTAAGTTGAAAAAGAGAGTGTGAATGAGAAATAAAAGATAAGAGGAAAATGTACTTATCGGGTTGAATTGTTTTGGAGTCAGTTGTAAATTTGTTGTTGTTGTTTTCCTTTCCTACCCCACTTTCTGCTCTTAGTGTCGGGTTGAGTCAGTGACGGACCTGACTGTCAGTCTTCTGTCCTCTATGATCTCTGCGCCCTTCTGACTGGTGATTGACTTGAGTCTCTCTATTTATAGCTGACTTTTTTTCCACACTGGATCGTTATCTTTTTTTTTAGTTCCCCCTTTCATTGGTCAGAAAATTAATTTCACATCTTATTGCGAAATCTGTTTTTAGTCGTTTTGATCCGATTTTGCGGGTGTGCAAATCTACTTTGTGTTTTTCAGTTATTTGTTGGAATGATATAGGATTTGTATCCTATAAACTGAAGACCATTCAAAGTCATCCACATAGACTTTGTTATGATGTCCATCGCAAAAGCTAAAATGTCTGTTTCAGTGGCCATTTGTCAGGATGGCGATCAGGGTTAAGTGAAGCGTCGGGAGTTGACCTATTTCCTGTGCTGGCCTGGATGAGGTCACAGGATATATGGTCTGTGCATGTATTGGTTGATCGATGATGTCAACCGCAGCCGCTCCGTATTCAAGCTCGTTCCCCTCGGCTGATCACAGATCACCATCTTAGGCAATTTCAGTCGGTACTTCATCGTCATACACTGCACAGGAAACCATGCAATCAACTGAACTAGCAGACTTCATCAATTCTTTCATCATTCCTGAGCGATAGCCAACATTTCAATACTTATTTCAAGAACATAATGTCTGAGGTCTTTGGGGATAAAACTTACTAGAACCAGAGATGTTAAAGTAGAATTATGCAACAAAAAACAAAATGACAATTGCTGTAGTTGTCTATCAACTTCAGTCTCACTTGAAGAGACATGTTTTGTATATGATCTGATCTATATGTATATATATATATATATATATATATATATATATATATATATATATATATATATATTTGACGTCATTTGTTTACATTTGGATACGCATCGAGCAGATATGAATGTACGTGAGAGAATCATGGAAGATTGTAGTTTAAAAAGAGTAGAATCGACCTTGCTAGCCGAACGCTCCTCTGTGGCGAAATCGGTAAATTCACGTCAGGTTATATGACGGTTCCGTATAGGACACAGGTTCGATTCCTGTCGGAGGACGCTTATTTTCTATGAAGATTTCTTGGACATTCAGGCCGGTAAATGTTGTTAATACTGTTTATCATAGACAGAGCATTTACTTAAATATTTGTATCTATAAAAAAGAATGTATAAACATAAAAAATGTCTCTCTCTCTCTCTCTATATATATATATATATATATTATATATGTTAGTAGATCCACAAAAATGGAGATATGTTTAAAAATATACAGAGGTCATAAAAAGATAAGTACAAAGACCTCCTTCCTTGGCCCTTTCTCTGACCAATCCTAATTGTTTTGTTACCCCTTAAGCAGAGGAACATTTCCTCCACTAGTCCAAGAACTTGGATTACTACCACACACAAAAAACAATGGTTAAACATAAGGAAAAAATAATTCTTTTAAATAATATGTGGAAATAACCATTCTTTGCCTGATGAAGGTCACAAGACCCATAACACGTGCAGCTAAAAAATAAGGAAAATAAAACATGATATATATTTTAAACCAAAAATATTTGTGGTCTCTCTTTTCTATTTAGGTACCTCCAAAGAAAAGTGATACTTAAGGTTTAAAAATTAATTTTTTAAAATGAAAAATCTTTCTTGTCTCCTGTGGCATCTACTGTTCTGTTTTTTATAGATCCCTGCGGAAGGCTGGAGTGGGGCATGATGTGCACTTGGAATGCCAGCGTTCCCCAAACAACCAATCAGCTCTTCCTGCAAATGTCTAAATATGGGGAGCCCCTCCTCCATTCTTGGAATTCTACCTGGGCCTTCTCCTTCTTTTGGTAACCTGATCAATTTCTGATTGCCCGAGGTGTGTGGAAAGATCTCCCCCTTCCATGAAATTCCACCTGGGCCTTTTCCTCTTTGGTCACTTGATGAAACCCGTCCCCCAATTGCTAGGCGATGGTCTAGCCCAAACCGTCAAATTTTAATTATCGTTCAAAATTCTTTCGTATCGTGCTTTTATTTGTGATCGTTTTCACATCTGGGGTTTATCTCCTCATCAACCCTTTGGACAACAAGTGACAAAAAGGGGACAATCGCTTGATCTGGAAAGTTTTATCGCGTTTTGGCAGACGAAATACTTAATTGTCAGTCTCCACATATTTTCTTCCGGGAACCCGTCTGCTTTTAAAAGTTAATCCTTATCAATCGACCGAAATCACGACCAGAGGTTCGTCTTCCTCTCCGTCACTCAATGGTCGTAAAAATATTATGTATTTCTTTCCGGGAGGTCTTTGGACCTCCAAGAATATGGCAACACTTAATATCAAATCTCAGTTCTGACCAAACCAGATGGTCTCTTTGTTTTACATCTCCAGCACACGAAAAAATTTAATTACCATTCTTTTTCTATTTTCTTTCGTCTGGTCATCAGTATATCTTCAGTCTATCGGAAATTAATGTTTTTCTGTCTTCTATTTTTTTTCAATTTACTAGCGCCTTTCCAACAGTGTCACAGATCTAAGTCACAGTGGTGGGCCGATTTCGTTGGTTTGTAGGCCTCTTCTATGGAACGGGGCCGCCTTGTAAACGAGTCGGGTATGTCAAGGTCACGAGGTGTTGTCGGATTGACGTAGTTGGTAGTTCTGTTTTAGGGAATGGGGACGCAGTGACGACTGCGAAGGTTATATCTTGTATAGAGCCGAGTATGCCGAGGTAACGAGGTGGTGTCGAATTGGTATGGTTGGTAGAACTTTTCTATGGAACGGGGTAGCCCGAGTGGTTTGCATGCTTGCGGAGTCGAAGTCGCCGTTTGTTTGCAGAGTTGGATTTGCTGACGTGGTTAGTCAATCCTGGGATTGGTAACAGTCGGTGAGAGGAACGGTTATGTTGGCGGTGATGTCGGCGGCAGCAACGGTAGCAGTGGTAACCTGCGTGACGGCCGGTGTCCCGCTGACCCGCAACTGCCCTAGTCGCTATCGGAGACCAGTTTTTAAGGGGGTCTGGTAGTTCACAGAGGCATCTTCTTTTCCAGTGTGAACGTCCGTGATTGTAGCTTGTTGAGGGAGCTTGATCCGTAGACTGGATCGGACGCGTGGAACCTATGCGCAGAGAACGATTTTTTTCTCGTTCCCTGCCACTACGGCGTTCACACTTGGCCAGCATACAGAATGAATCAGAAAGAGATCGAATTGTAACGGTGTAGTCATTTACATATTTAGGAAGTTAAATGAATGCAAATGGATGCCTTGAAATGCATCTGGGAAGCTTCGCACCACCTATGGACTAAGAGAGGTATCACATTGGACATTAAAATGTGTTTATAGAGGAGACGTTATGGCCACACTGTTGTACTGCTCAGAATCGTAAACCTACTATAAGTTTCAATAAGTTGCATATCTTCCACGATTTGCGGCTATACTTTTGACGATAGGGTGTCCAATGCTGATCTACGAGCAAAATGCAACAATGGTGGAATTGGGATTTTCCTGATGCAGTCACGACTGGTCATATTGCAAGGATGAGTGACGACAGAAAACCTAAGCTCCTCACGTATAACCAGCTTGACAGCGGACAAAAACTGTCGTTTTCAGACAAGCTAAACAGTAAAATCAAACTGTTAATTTATATGTAATATATATATTACTTCAAACGTTATATATATCATTTCAAGTTATATATATATATATATATATATTACTTCAAACATTATACATATCATTTCAAAAGTTAAATTTATATATATATATATATATATTATTTCAAACGTTATATATATCATTTCAAAAGTTAAATTTATATATATATATATATATATATATTACTTCAAACGTTATATATATCATTTCAAAATATATATTAAATTTATATATATATATATATATATATATATATATACTTCAAACGTTATATATATCATTTCAAAAGTTAAATTTATATATATATATATATATATATATATATATTATTTTCAAACGTTATATATATCATTTATAAAAGTTAAATTTATATATATATATATATATATATATATATATTACTTCAAACGTTATATATCATTTCAAAATTTAAATTATATATATATATATATATATATTCTATATATATCATTTTTAAACGTTATATATATATATTTCAAATATATATATATTATATATATATATATATATATATTACTTCAAACGTTATATATATATTATTTACAATAATCAAAATAACTATTTGCTGCTACAATTGTTATCATTACCCGCGCCCCCACCATTAATACCGCACCACAATTACCATTACCGTATCAGTCCCCAATTATACTTACTCCCCCAGCAAAATTAATACCACTGCATAAATACTAGTAAGTATTATAAATTGGAATTTCTACCATTTACATATGTGCAATCTCCAAAAACAAGCAAATAACCGGCTTTAAAATAATAACAAGACAGCATTAAAAAAATTTAAAATAATAGCAATTTTTACCTACCATAGTCTTACACAGACCCCATCATACGTAAATACGTGTGTGCAAGAAAACATTATTCAGTGAACAAAACAGACGAACGGTCTTCGCGTCGACACTGCAACTGACGAAAGATATTCGCTACACAATCCAACATTGAATCTAGTGACCAAATGCGTACGTATGTACGCAACGACACATGGATGCGTATATAGTTATTTTCCAAGCATAGCTTAGATGTGGCACAAGGCCGAAAGTATGGGGCATCTAGTGATGATCGAACTCACTTTTCAGTTGTAACTGATCTAGCGAGACAAGCTTGCTAACCATTACACCACGCCGAGGTGCCCTCATGGATGCGTATATAAACCTTGTCCACCACTGTTCATATATGTTTATGTTTCTGTGAGCTCCAATGAGAGAGCGTGCATGTATGTATGTCTGCGTACGTCAATGAGTGTACGTGCGTGTATGTATATTTGCGTACGTATGAATGTCGTTCCGACAAATTTTCCTCCCACTTCCATAAAAAACACCGATATACGCAACCATATATAAATCTAAAATTTTAAAATTAATCAGTTTGTCTGACGATCGCAGATAGCATGAAACCCAGGGTCACAAACTCACATCAATCCAACTATATATATATATATATATATATACCGCTATATTTAAAAAAAAATAAACAAATGCATAATGGCATGACGTGAGGTGTGGCTGAAAGTGAGGAGAAGCAGGAGAGAAAAATCAAGTGTACTGGAAATGGATGGATTAAATGTTACATACGCTCTTTTTTTTATTCAACTTCAAATGAACCCAAAAGGAACTTTTTATTATGAATACAACGGGACGTAATTTCTGATCTCTGATTTAAAAGTTTTGGGTTTTTTTTTTCTCTCTTGAAATGTTATAACTAATTTCTCTTGTTGACAAAAGTTGCAGATATTGCTATGATTTTATAAGTATTAGCTTTTTTTAAATTTTCCAGTTCAAAATCAGATCTTTTTTTGTTTTACCTTTAATTTCCACACATGGTTGGCTAATTTAGTAGAATTTCTAAGGCTTCCTAGCTTAAAAGATGACTTATGATTGTACCACCTCTTTTTAAAGTTACCCTCAGTACACCCGATGTATATTTTTTTCTGGTCATTTGTATATATTACTTCTGCTTTATAAATTACTGCTTCAGTCTTGCAAACTCCTAACGGACATCTGTGTTTATTTCTACAATTGCATATATTACAATGTTTTGCTGCACGTTCGTCTTGAAGTTTTTGGCGTTTTTGTCTTTTTATTGTGGTTTGTAAATTATTAGTACAGCTATAGCTCAATTTAACTGTGTCCATATTAAATATTTTATGTAATTCAGAATTTGGGGGGAAGTGTTTATTAAGTAATTTTTAAAAATATTTTCCTTGTGTCATACTTGACCTCTAAAAGCGGTTTAAACCAAATAATCTTTTCTCCCTTGAATTGTTTTTCATTTGTTGTTTTATTTGAGGTTTAAATTCCAGTTTGGTTTTATGCCCCTCTTCTTTGAAAGTGTTTTCATATTATTTCTTTTTACCTTTGAAAATTATTTTACTAGAAGGATTTCTAGAAAACCTGGACTCTAATAAAAGGAATCCCCAAATGCATAAACTTGCAGTGTGGTTGGATCTAACATTAACGTACTTTAATTTTGTGTTGGGTTTCATGTATGGGGAGACACCGCCAGTTTGTAGATATAATTCTACATCCAAATATTTGACAATTTTCTTATTCATATCGATTCTATTTCAAAGTCGAGGCTTTTGAAGAGTTTGAAAAGCACTTTTCTTATATTGTCATTTGTTCTTCTGTTTGGCACTATCACCAGTCCATCATCCCTATACAGGCCTTGGTTATTTATATGTACAATTTTGTTGATTTCATACACAATATGTAAGCCTATTAATTCTGAAAACTCAGCACCATCAAACGAACCTTATGGAACATCGAAGTCGTCCTTATTTGTTTTGTTTTTTTAATCCAAGCTTATCTAAAGTGGGAGTTACGGCAATGTAAAATTATGTCCATTTCTTCAGGTGTTATATTTATGACGCCTTTGACGAAGTACAAAGCCCCAAGCAAGTCTTTACTTTAGATATAGATGGATAACAGTTTATAATGTCATTTTTTTATCAAAAAATATTTATTTCTGCTTGTAATTTTGTGCAACCAAGAAATGCTACCATTTGCTGACTTGTGTAGCGATTATATAACTTCAAACGCTTTCATCTCTCTCTCTCTCTCTCTATATATATATATATATTAGGGACTTACAAACTTAATGCCTCAATAATCATTTTTTTACCATTGCTCATATTTTTCTGTTATTATTATTTCATTTTTTTACCAGAGCTTATATTGCAATTTTTATTGTTATTCATCGCTTTTCTCTAGCATTCCAATGAAGATTGGAATGTTGAAACAAAATTTGAATATGGCAATGATGATGAGGATAACAGTCATGTAATGTAAGTATATATATATATATATATATATATATATATATATATATATATATATATAAACATTCAGCTCAACACTCATTTCAGTATAATGTTATGCAATACAGACAAATTTATTTGCTGTATCACTCCAGGTAAGCATATTTGTAGCCATGGCTCCCCCCCCCACATATCGCCAATAATATCATGACAGACTTCCCAAATACATGAAGAGCAAATTGTCTTCATGTATTGATTTTCTTTTTACAGTTTATCAACCTTTTGTGGGTTATTTAAAGCTAAAACCCATTTTGGATTGTAAGAACTTTATTTTCTTTTTTGTTACAAGTGTATATTGCATTAACAGTTTTTTGAGAATAATTTTTTTTTTCAGATACAAGTGCTACTATTTAACCCACAGGGGGGATATATTCATACCTTCCCCAAGGCTATTTTTACATGTGAATGTAACAAACCCAACTGCTGCCTTCAGTAAGTGATGGTCATTTACATGTGTGAGTTTGACCTAGGGATGAACATCTCCCAGAAGTTATTTATCCATGACACACATGCCCAACTCTTGACATCAGGGTGTGTGGTGTCATAAGTTACATCTATTGTTTGCCTTTTGTAAGTGTAGCAGGAATGTTGAAAAGCAATATGTACTCACAAAAAATTCTACAACTATGTTTTGCTGCTCTTCCTGCAACAGGGAAGCAATGTGCTGATTCAGCAGAATAATGCCTGCCCACATTACACCCACATTACTCAGTATGTTCTGCAAGCTGGACAACTTGCCTGATAATGGGATGATGTCTGACTCATTGAATTTGCTTTTCCAGCAGTCTCTGTTGTATTTTGTCAACCGGTACAAGTGGTGTGGAATATTGGATTACAAGATGGTATGTATGCAATTTTTGGATGGTTGATTGATTGATTGTTAGATTAACGTTGAATTTTGGCCAATGTTTTAATGGTCAACCAAACTTGTCTTCCTAACAGTTAGTACTAAAACACCTGGTATGCATATGAGATTATGTGTGTTAATCCCCAAGGAGGATATACAGTGTCTTATGATCTAACACAAGATGTCTAAGTCTTGCTTTTAAATTTTGGGAGAAAATTAATAAACAAAGAAAGTACAGATCTCTATTTCAACTGCAAAAAAAATAAAATAAACAAGCATCTCATTATGCAACTTCTGACGTATTTTGAAAGTTTGTGAAAAACTCATTGACCAAAAAGAAATCTTTATTAAAATGTTCATAAAATACAAACTGACTTTTCTGGGAATGTGAAGATGTTCTGCTTCAATTCACTCCTAGTATCTTTTCTTATGACTAACATCAGATTAGGTCAGGATCTGTCTAGCCATAACTGAATCTATGAATAAATGTATGCATGTGTTTTCATATTCTTGAATGTGTACATATAACCTGTATTGGCCAGCCTTGAGCAAACTCCACCCTCAATGACACACCCTAATTTTGAATTGCAAAAGTTTGAGACAAAAATAGATATAAAATTTTAAAAATAGCCTTTGGTCTGTAGACTAAATTTTCAATGTTTCAATATTGTAAATACAAAAGTCCGTTTCTTAAGACTGGATGAGCAGCAGGCAAAAAAATCATGGGCATTATTTAGATGTTGAACAAAACAGGTTAGAAAAAAAAAAAAAAAAAAAAAAAAGAGATAAAGCAAAAACAACAAAAAATAAAAAGCAGAAACAAATTCTCTTTTTGATTTTCTTCATTCAAGAATGTCAACATTTTTCATTTTTTTTTCACAGCCTTTTAAACAAGTCTTTTTATCATCCGCAGAGAAAACATTTTTTTCAAATGAAGAAACATATATATATATATATATATATATATATATATAAGAAAAACATTAGAAGTAGATAAAATAATAGATTTTTTTTTTCAAATTCTTTTCTTTTAAAGATACATAAATTGGTATATGAAGTGTCTACTCATAATTGTAATTACATAAATAGTTTCATATTTGATAGAATTTTAAAGAAAAGGTATCATTTAAATCAGGAAGTTTTTATTTTAAGAAACAACTCCATAAAATAACAATTTTTTCAGAGGAGTAATTATTAGTTTCCAAAATGATTTTGCAGACAAGTTTACCCAGTTTTGTTATGGATATATACTTTTTATAAATATTAAAAATCTTTAATAATAATAATAAAAAAAATGGAATTTTAGAGATAATAATGTTATGTCTGTGACCTGATGAACAAGGAAACTTACCACAGGTCATTTCCCAATGTCTATTTTCCATTTTCAATAATTCCAACACTTGAACCTGTTCTTAATTTTGACAAAAATAGATAAATCTCTTATCAAGTAACAAAAGCCAAAAAAAAAAAAAAAAGTCCTGGTCTTGTCTTCTTTTCAAAAATATATTGACGAGTTCAAACAAACTTCCTGGGTCTGAATGACACCCCTTATCTTTTGTTCATTTTGATTAATAAGATCTCCAACCATCTACAGGTGACAATATTTTCTGGTACTATCAAGGTCATTCAGCAAAACATCAGTTTTGATCAAAGACTGGCTAATTATTTTATAAGGACATTTGATCATGAAAACAAAAGATAGACAGTCTGCTGAAATTGGATCATGTCCTGAGGGTAGATATAAAAAAAAAGAAAAAAAAAAAAAAAGATATAAAATATTTGAGTAAAATTATAAGAGAAATGAAACCTTGGTTTTCAAAACACTGCTGTTTCTCACAGAGGCACAAGTTTCTGGTCATACATAGAGGCACATATTAACTACAGTCAGTCCAGTATAAATAGGTGTATATGCACTTTCATGAACAGGTTTTATAAACAGTCAATTGCTGGTATCTCGTGACGAGTGGACGGAGCGATTGCTGGAGAATCCGTCTACGGAACTCTAGAGATGCTGAAAATAAAATCAATCAGCTAAGTGACAAATTTTATATTTAATCATATAATTTATTTGTTTATGTGTTATTGTCAATGAATTTTCATATTTGAGCAGATGCTGTTTTTATTTATTTGTTAAACAGTATATTTTACTTATCTACATCTACCAGCCTGAATATTAGAGAGAATCTTTTTAGAAAAATATGCGCCCTCTGGCAGGATTGCCTTGACCTCTTGGTCAAACAAAACTAAATAGTGCTTTTGACTTAATAAATAAATAAAAACAGAGCATTTACTCAAATATGAGTAGCCATTAAAAATAACGTTTAAACAGATAAATTAAAAAGTATATTGGATTTAAGCCATCCCTACAAAATTGTCTGTTTACGTTAGGATACAAAACAGAGCAGATTTCAAGAATCAAAAAAAAATATGTATTCAAAAGCACTATTCGGGCTTTGTTTGATCAGGAGGTCCTATGTAGCCAAACGGTCAAGGAATGTCAGATCTAACGAGTTTCCCCAAGGGACGCAGTTTTGAATCTTGCTGGAGGGCACATATTTTTCTAAAAATATTTTGCAAATATTCGGGTCAGTAGATAGAAATAAATAAATATGCCCTTTGATAAATAAATAAAACAGAGCATCTATTCAAATGTGAGTATCCATTAAAAATAACGTTTAAACAAATAAACTAAAAATATGTTGGATTTAGCCCATTCCTAATATAATTAAACCTGACTTGCTTCTCGTTTGCAATTATGGCTAGCTAATCCCTGTTGCAAACACCTGCTCAGGCACGTCCGAGTTTGTTCAACACCAATAGAGCCAAATTGTGGTTTATACAGTAACTAGGCTGAGCAAGCCATACTTACATTTTCTGGGAGGGCGCACAATCTGGAATGGTCACCATTTTGAACCAGGCCAGTACACTCAAACCCTCAGTCATGATGACTTGTATCTTCATGCTAGCACAACCAGCAACAGCTTCAGAATATCTTTTGTCTACCCAATTTTACTCATAAGGTTTATGTCAACTCGTGGTATGGTTTTCAGGTACTTCCCAATAGTACCACATTCCAGAATCATCTCCCTAGGCCATTATTATCAAAAAGTCATTAAACCAACTATGGACAGAGTTAAACTTGGAACTCATGGCCATAATATATAATTAAATAAGGAACAATTAAAAATGGAAACAAAAAAGACAAACTGAAGGGAGGAGGGAAAGCAGTGCATAACCTCAGCCTAACGAGCTTGTGTAAATGGTTGGCAGAATAGGTAGAAAGATGCAAAATGATAAACTTTAATCAGAGCTAAAAAAAAAAAAAAAAAAAAAAAAAAAGTCAGGAAGTTATAGAGAGCCATGATTTCCGACATCCTGAGGAAGAGACTGAGACATCTGAAAGTGCATATGCACACTACATACACCTATAAAACCTTTCACACACCTCCATACAAACAAACATTAAATACACTTGTAATTTCAGACTACAATTTTTTTCACTTACTTTTCAGATGATACTGTACTGAGAAACTTTAAACATTTTCCCAACAAATTCTTCGATTAGATTGGTGGACTTTTCGATGATACAAATATCAAATAACTATGGAGACCAAAATTCAGTTTAATAAATAAAATTTAGAGTTAAAAAAGCAAAAAAAAAAAAAAAAAAAAACCTTTCTAGAAGTTAGTGACAAAAACATTGCTTAATAAAAAAAAAAAAAAAAAAAAAAAGATAAAATTGCAAAAGTAGGAAGGAAAAATCTCAAAGTTCTAACCCAGGTTGGTGAAAATCATTACCATCAATTATATATATATATATATATATATATATATATATATATATATATATATATATATATATATATATATATATGTGTGTGTGTGTATGTAATATAATAATAAAAAATATTAGTCATTCCTGAGATGGTCAACTATTTTTTTTAAAAATTATTTTTAACACTTGCATGGTTGTCTGGACTGTCTTAATAACAAAACTACTTACTGGAAAATAATGACTATAAAAATGGTAATATTCCATGGATGCCACCATTTTGGTTTCAATTAGACACTCCCAAGTACAATATACTAAAAATATGCCACAAAAAGGTCATATTGTCTGTTACTATATGTCACTGGTTTGAAACCTAGCCCTAGCATGTAGTGCTTAGTTTATAATATAAAAGCTACAAAAACAATATTTCATGGAGTTTTGAAGAAAATATATATATATATATATATATATATATATATATATATATATA
Source organism: Acanthosepion pharaonis (assembly GCA_903632075.3). Classification (NCBI taxonomy): domain Eukaryota; kingdom Metazoa; phylum Mollusca; class Cephalopoda; order Sepiida; family Sepiidae; genus Acanthosepion; species Acanthosepion pharaonis. The sequence continues at coordinate 9,112 of CAHIKZ030000572.1, read as the reverse complement.
TATATATATGATATGTCGCAGAAAGAGATATAATTAATTGAAGTAGCAAAGTGGTTTTTGGACTACTGTAACAGAGTAGAACAATCTAGCAGGTAACTGTAATGGACTGGTCCTGTCATAGGCAATATGCATCCTTGCACTCCACATCAGTTCTGTATTTATGGCTGACACCAGCCAATCATATTACTGTGAGGGGGAACCCAGGTGTTTGTATATTCATTATATATATATATATATATATATATATATATATATATATATATATATATGATAGTACAATGTAAGTTTTTAAAGATGTCTGTCTACAGCAGCAGAACTGTTAATTCTGTCTTTAAAATTAAAATCTTTTCTATTCACAATATTGTTTTTTTTTTTTAGAAATATCAAATAATTTGTAATCAATCTTGTAAACATTCGATTTAATATGAATTTATTAAAGGCACTATAGAACCATAATTGATGTGAAATAAAAGGCAGGATTATTTTTAAAATTACTGTAAAGAGTTAATATTTCATTAGTTTTCTATATTTGGAGGTTCAGTCAGAATAATTAAAGACATACAGAAAATAGGTTCAATTTTGACTATTATAAAATGTATTATTTTTTAAATTTCTACTGAAATGACCAATTCAAATATCGTCACACTTTTAAAGCATTAAGAGGCGAAAAATTTAAACAATTGAAATTAGATTAATTAAAGAAAAGAAAAAAATGAAGGTTCAATCAATTATTTCATATCAGCAGCAACACAAAAGGTAGGCAGAGGAAAAATACTTCATATTTTTTAAAATCTTTTAGTTTGATTTAATGATGAACATGTTTTCCAGATTGATATTTTTTGTTATTGAAATTGTATCTTACTATAATGAAACTAATGTTTTTATTCAACTGAAACTAATAAGGCAGATTGGATGGAAGGATATCAGTAATTACATAGCCAGATTTGGTTCAAAGATACAATCTTTCTTTATGAAGAAATTTCTTTAGAAATAAAGGAAATTTTAATTTTCTGAACTGCTTACATGCATTTTTTTTTTGTTTGGAGAACAAATGTAACATGAAACTAGTAGAAAAATTAAATCAATTTATTTCTCTCTAAAATTCTAAGGGTTGATTGATAATAAGGTTTTTGATCTTATAAAACAAATTTTAGACCAAACAGAACATTGAAATTGCTTTCAAAATGAAGTCAATTTATTTCTCTTTGGAATTATTAGCATTACATATTTTTTCAAATATTCTGTTTTTCATTTCAAACATTTACCTTTGACCCAGTTGCATACAACCGAATTGCATCTGCAGAAAGGATTATATAAAAAGTGTGAATTTTAAAATTTGCAACAATTGTTCATCACAATGTGGCCTTGTGTGGTTGGAATGCAAAACATGATACATTCCATTCTTAGAGTGTTCAAAATGTTTCGTAAAAACAAATTACTGTATATGCTCTTGTATCATATGAATTTTGAAGCTAATTTTAAGAGGGTTGCATCATACATGAAATATAAAATTAGTGTATGTACTGCTGGCACTGACTATGCCATTGTCCAAACTATACATCCATTTACTGGAGTCAAATTAGCTTCAAAATTAGGTCTTCAAAGGTCACATGATATGTGAGTATATACGGTAATTATAAATCCCTATGGTAGAAATTCTATGCAAATGATTCATTTTTACATTACAGATAATAATGCTTATAGTTTTTGGTAATTTCTGTCTGAATTTCTGCAATGATGATTTATCATGTTTCAGCTGTTTTGTACTTTGGCCTTCATCAGCTACTTATCAATAAGAGTAACCTTCAGGGTATTTTGAACTGAACCCTTTCATTTAATCTATGGGGGGTAGATTGTTTTTGTCCTACTGACCCTGCATAGGGATATCCCATCTTGTTCATATTTTGTTACTGCTTAGTTACTGTGCCACTATTTCCACTAGGTCTAAATCTGCACCGCCCAGCCGAAGGATTGAGGCAACATAGTAATTGTGAGTTCAATCCCTGGGCTGGGTAAATCAGGCCCAGTGGAAGCAGGGCAAGCAACAACTAAGCAAGACTAAACAAGAACATCCTTAGATATGGACGGTGAAGTGAGAACAATTTACCCCCTGTAGATTAAATAAAGGGTTTAGCTTGAAATTCCTGGAAGTTATAGGTTATCTAGATGAACACCTAATGAAAGCCGGAGGACACAATAGCCAAAAATGTTGTGATAATAGCAACAAAGATGAGGACAATAGTCCATGTAAAAATCAGGGCTATTGAGTAAGAAGCAATTAAGTATTTTTATTGTTATTTCTTCTATATCCTTTCAAAGATTTTGTCTCTAATTCTGTTCGAAAATTTTGAAGAATGAATAGGTATGATATAAAAGCCACAATATCTTTATTCTTTGATATAAACCAGTTATAATGATATAGGCCTACTCAGGTTAAGCGTGTATTCATAGGCTTTGAGATTTGTAGGCCATAATCACTTAATTACATAAAGAGGAGTCACAGTCAGAGGTGCCAAAAATAGAGGAGTCAAAGTTGAAGGTTTCGTGTCTCAATTTCACAGCCCTGGTAAAAATAATGCAAGTAAATGTTGAAGGGACCCCTCTGAACTTTGCTATCCTCAAACTGCCTAGGTTACCATTTTTGATAGATAGACTTGTGTTTTCAGGGTCATCATGAGGAACCTAAGATTATTCACCAATGACAATATTCACAAGAAAATTATTTCCCTCATGACAATATTGGCTGAGGAGTTCTTAAGTATTTGTCTGCTGTTCCTTGATGGCATTTGACAAAGATTTCTGCTGTAATTCAATGTCTTAGAACTGACATATCCATTTACCTTGGCTAATATCTTCAAAGTAAAATCTCTTTGCTTTATTTGCAATTTTATTCAGTCATGGCATCAGATCTTTTGTTTCTCTTCATTTCACTAAAATCTGTCGTCTTGTTCTTTGTTCATCAAAAACACTCATTGGATCTCAATTAAAAATATTGCCATGTCAAACCTAATAGCAACCATTTCTGATAGATATACAACTGTCATTTTAAATTGCTTTCATATGGCTGTGAATTTCAATGGATGCAAAACATCCGAGCACCAAAAACTCAATCATTGATTGTTGCTCACATATAATCCCCATGATTAATGAATACACTTCAAGTCTTAATCAATGCTAACCAAAATTTAAACACAGCTTTTTATGTACATGTTAAGAAATGTTTGCCTCCACTATTAGTGATGGCACATGACAGGTCTTACGTGTCAATCAACTCTCATAATTCAATTAAATAATTTATCTTCAACAGAAAGCAATCTTGTTTACTTCTCAGTCTTCACAGATTTTATGTATTTACTCCACAGAGAAAATTAATGGTCCCAGGGAGGAGGAAGAGGAGGTTATATTGTAAGGAAATAAGATTTAATGAATAATTGATGGATGGGAAGCTAAAGAGTTTCATTATTTTAGTTGAAGTTAAAAATAGAAAACTAACAAAGAATATATTAAGGTTTTCTTTTTCTTTTGTAGGCATTGAAAAAGGTAGATGTTCAGCCAATCAACTTAGAAAACTAACCAATTCCAAAAGGTGGTAGGAAGCAATAAAAGTCTTCTCAGAGTCAAAGAAACATTTTTTTTTTAGTTCCCTTTACAAGAAATGGATCAATTAAGAATTGTTTTCAGTAAATATGTTGACTGAAGTTTTTAGTATTAAAATGAATTTTGGTCACCAGTGTTATTAAATTCATATTGGGTTTCTACTTTGTTTCAAAATAATTAAAAAATTATGATGCCAGTATCAAAAATTAAAAAAAAAAAAGCAGAAATCGAAAATGGACGAATATCAAGTTTATTTGTTTACTATTATTTATTTTTAAACTTAATTTTTTTTTTTAAATTAAACTTTAATTTATTTTGATCATTTGATTTTTGTTTTATATATTTTTTTATGTCTACATGTTTAAGATTATTTAAAAAAATAAGGCAGGTTTTTGGTCAAGTTTAAAAAATTTTCTTAAATTTTTGCTCAATATGGTTAATCATAAAATGTTACAAAAATAAAAATCATAAAATGATTTTTCCCACATTGGTAACAATTGAAAAATGGACTGTTCAAATTTAATAATTTTTTTTTTAAATATATTAATGGAAAGTTGTTTATACATTGCCAAAAAAGTTTTCAGAAATGGTCCTGGCATGTATAATCATCACAATCAAAAATTGTTGTCTAATTTAGAAGAAATAGTTTCAGTTAATTTCTTTTCTGGGACTGGAAGTGTGGGGAGATATTTCCCTAATGAAGATTTTAATAATCATGTTCTAATAGTAATAAAAGGAGCAGGTAACTCCTGACATCTTTGTCATTTCATACAAAAATTCATAAATCACATTTGAATCACCTTTAAAAAGACAGAATTGAAATTTATTTATTGGTAATTTCAATTCTGTATTACATTCTATAATTAGCATTGAAACAAAACTATAAAAAATAGGGTATCATCTGAAAAGTAATCCTTTCTTTCTTTGGTATTCAAAATAAAATTCAAAATTATTTGGTCCAAGGCTAACTTCATTTTTGGTGTTTTGGTTCTATTTTAAAATATTTAAATGATAACTTGCTTTAGAAAACAACATTTTCAAAATAACATAACATTTTTTAATATTTCTCCAGGTATCAGCTGAGAGGCACAAAGGAAGCATTTTTATGGTCTCTACAGAAATTTGGAAAAAACAAAATAAGTGACCAGCACTTGCTTAAATATTTGATATTGCAAAGGCGATAAAAATTTTTTCTTTTTTTTAACCAAATCTCATATTACAACCCTGTTTTATAAGAGAATAAGTAATCTGCCACATAAAAAAAATATTAATATAAAAGGTAGAATAATGTACTTTTGTTCTGAGGTCTTAAATATTTGACAAGACATTGTCATGCAGGGCTTTTCATTTTTCAGATCTAATTTTATTTATCACCATTTTGTTTTTATATTAGTTTTATGGAACTGTAAAAAGACTTAATGCTGTTTCAAATTGTAAGTAATATTTTTTTCAATATGAGATATGGTAAATAATTTAAATATTAAACCTGAAGATTCTTTTTTAAAAATCTTTAACATTAAATTCTGAAATGTTTTCCCTCTGGAAATCTGGCATCAGAAATGTTCCTTGTGCCTGAATTGAAGCAATTGAAATGATCAGAAAAAAAAGTTGTGAACCGGATGCAAAAATAACTGACTAGCTGTCACAATTACTATCAACTGGAATGTGATATCATTCAAAATGGAGGGAAGAACAAAAAAATTGAGCAGAGGGGGCAGGGGAGTGTATGATCTATATGTGCATTTGTACACATATATACACACACTCAATTTACATTATATATATATATATATATATATATATATATATAACTTTTAACAACTTCCCTTTTTCTAGAATTCTCACCAATCATGTTTACAGAAATTTCTAGAAGTTGATATCTCTGCTAAAACTGTTTTACTTTTTTTTTCTTTAATATATCATTGTTTAAAATTCTGTAACAGTTTTTTTTTTTTTTTAGCTGGCTGACCACACTGTTGTCAACACTGGAAATTGGACTTAAACTGGTGACTGATTCTTTAATATTGAAGGTGAGGATTCTAGATACGAGAGATCAACATGGAAAATGTCATTTTTTCAATTTAATTTCAGAGTTTTTTTTTTTTTTCCTTTCTGACAACAAAAAAAACAGCCCAAAATACTCCCATCTTTAAACATGGTCTGTGGCAACAGCCATGCACATCAATAAAAAAGAAAAGAAAAAAAAAAAAGAAAAAAAAAAGCAACCTGTCCAAATTAGTAAACATTAAGAGCACTTTTGGAATCATTCTGGTCGACAGAAGGAGGGGAAGGAGAGGAAGTCCCTGAGTCATTCATCATGGCTAAACTGATGAGAATTTCTGCGGCTTCATATGTTGCATCTTTTAACTTCTCTTGAGGTTTCATTCCAGATGTCCTACTAGGTTTTCGACGTTTTTTGCTTTGACTTCCTGATGAATTAGTTGACTGTCTGGTGCTACTAAAAACTGTTGGAACATAATCTACATGACTAGGCTCATCAACTGGACGACCTGAAATTAAATAAAAAATATTGCACATTACTATATATCTTTTATTAAATATGGCAGACAAGGTAGATTTGATTAAATTTTATTTAGTTTTTCCAGCATCCTTACATTTTTCTGTTTTGTAGGATTAAAAGAGTACAGAAATTTTGAATAATTTTCATTGTCCCAAGAGATTTCAGACACTTTTTTAGCCACTTTGAAGGGGGTTTTGTTTTTGGGGTTCTTTACATTTTACAAGAACCCTTAAGAAAAATTCTGGTCAAAATAACTAAAATTCTACATAAATCACATTAACAGAAACATCTTGCTATTTGAGAGGCCCTGTATATTAAACATCTACTATCAACTTCACCTCATTTAACAGTGGAAATGGAGTGTTAAAAGTTGTTAAAAATTGAAAGATGTTCACTCGAATTCCAGCCACGTTCAACAATATGAAGGCTCAGAATAAATGCTCCTATTAAAAAAAAAAACACAAAAAATAAAATACAACTTAAACAGTCAAAACGTGATGAAAAACTAACAACAGCAAAAACAAACTCCCATTTGAAGATGGCTAATTGATTAATTTAAACAAACATTGGGGCATAAAAATTTTTATAGTAACTTTCTCCTACAAAATTAGAAAAAGGTAAGAACACTGTAAAACTAAATAAAAAATTAATTAAATCTTCCTTTTCTGCCATATTTAATGAAAAGATGTTTAAAAAGAATGGTTTTGAAAAACAATAAATATATATATATATATATATATATATATATATATATATATATATATATTTAATAAGTTTTTATGGTGGTACAAATTTAACAATAACTAGGAAAAGTCAAATTTATATGTATTTTTTAAATATCTAAAAAAGAACTAGTTTCGTCCCAGGACTTATCAAGTTTATTTTCTGATATAAAAATATATAGCGTGAAAATTAAATTAATATAATGAATGGAAGGAAAAAAAAAATGAATTTCAAGAAAACTAGAGTCCAACAACATTCAGCTTATCAATATAGACATTTCTAAAAGCAATGATACTGAGTTCATTGCCGCTTATCAGCCAATATGAGGAGATTTAACTTAAATTAAAAGACAAAATGTGCAATGAGAAGGAAAAGGAGAAGAAAACAAAAAATTAAACACAAAGCTAGAGACAAATAACATATATATATAACAAACATTCACGCGGGGTTTACACAGTGAAGCCTGCGCGGACCCGAGTAGAAAGTGCCTCCAGTATCTTGAGGTGAAATAATGAGTGTGACAGTGGATAATCAGCACTAAATTAGATTCCTCTGTTATTTAAGAGGTTGTCTGATGATCGGCGGAAACCCCAGGTTATTTGGGACATTAATTCAATATATAAGGTGTGATTCCCTGATCTTATTTTGTTAGAATAATATTGTTTTTTTTTTCATGTCAAAGGATCATTGAGGGCCGCTCCCTATGTAGTCAGCACAACTAAAAAAAAAATAAATAAATAAATAAACAACAGAATTTAATGGGGTAGGAGAACATCCTTAAAAACCCAGAACAAAACATAGTATGTGCAAGTGCGAAAAAGAGAAACCATAACTAAAATTGAAATTTATAAACAAAACGAAGGAACCAGGAATATATCAAATATAAACCAGTATTTAAATTCCTGGTTAGATATAAAATAGTCAAACTTTTAAAACAGACCTCCTATTTCAAACAGAGGGTATCCAACAAAATAGCTATTGAAATGGTAAAATGATATATATATATATTATTTTCAATATATTTGTATATATATATATATATATATATATAAAAGAAATATGTTGTAGTGGTTCCAACGAGAGAAAAGTATGTATATTAAAAAAGAGAAAAGAACCGCAAAACTTTTTGGTTGTAATGTTTATTTATTGAAAAATATTGCGCTTTTGTTTTTACATAATTTTCACGATGTGTTTCTGGTCTGGTCGAACTGTCTTCAGGTAAAAGTGGAGATTTTTTACATATTAAAAATAATTAATTTTTCTTCATGTTCAATAAGAAATTCTCGATATGAGACATTTTCTGTTTGTGTGTTGGTAATTGAATTTTCTTGAAATTGTCAATGAAGAGTTCTGTGTGAAGGGTCATAAAACAATTAAGGTTTGTCCAGCGAGATGATAAATTAAGGCTATCGGCATTTTATCTTTTAATGCGTTTTAGTGACCCCTATGTGCTCTTTGGATCTGTTTCCCATTTTGGTGCGTTTCTTGTCAGCATGCGTGTATATATATGCGCGTATATTTCCTTACATATACTGTTTTAATTCTGTAAATTTATTTGTACCTATACACGCATACACACCCACACACATACACACTATCCCACCACAAGTAGTCAGTACACACACACACATATACACACATATTTCCTAAGCTACATGGAACCAGTACACACACATACACACACACACATAAGCATACACACACATGTATTTCTTGTTGTCAACATCCGCATATACATACATAAATGTATGTATGTACATACATATATATCTCTCCCCGTGTCTCCTTATGAGTGTGCGTCCATGTATGTGGAGTGACCTGATCATTGTATTTGGTCACCCTGTGTGCATGTTTTTTTTTTTTTTTTGTGAAGTTATGATCTATTTAGTTCGGGTTGAATTTGTCTATAAAGTTTTTTTCCTGTATTTGTAGATACGAGTAATTGTTTGTTTGATATATCGGCATGATATTAAACTTACCCTGGTTACATTTGAAAATGTGTTGTGATACAAAAAAGTTTTCTGTTGTCTGTCAATTTTATATTGCTTTTGTGTAGGGAGACCCTGTTGTTCAGTTGTTGGCTGATGCCTATATATGACTTCTTACATTTTGTGCATTTAAGTGCATAAACTACATTTTAAGTTGCAGTTTAAGTTTTTATTTATTGAATGTTTTTTTGGGTTTTCAAAAGTGTAGGAGTTTCTTCTATAATACGATGTCACAAACTCCGTTTGTTGCATTTTGTGACTCCCGTATTTGTGTTGACTAAAT